>JACEII010000064.1:17343-126080 GCA_014332785.1 Antheraea mylitta | reverse complement strand
GACACCCTGAAGTTATTACGATGCTCGCGCACACTGTCACAAAAAACCGACACCCTGAAGTTATTACGATGCTCGCGCACACTGTCACAAAAAACCGACACCTTGAAGTTAGCTATAGTCAACATTTTCTTTCTTTGTATTTGTTCTTTATATTTCTTTGTATTAAAACTTTCAGTGTATTAAATACCCTTTTTCTACTGTTAGTGTCGATTTTTCTACAAACGTAGTATAAGGCGAAAGATAAAATTTTTGAAAAGATTTTTATCTTGTTAAGCCAAAGAAGTATAACTTCTAACGCGTGTACATAAGTACACACACACACCTTTTATGACGAACAAAATAGCGTAAGATCCTACTTCAAAAATGTTACGTTCAGCAGGTAACCGTCAAAACTAAATTTTCTTAGAAGATTATAAAGGGGGTTTACGGTTCGACAGAGTTACAAGGCAAAATGTGCTTCCTAATATGTATAATTAAAAATTTTAATGAATCAATTACTGGAAAAAAAAATTATTTATTAAAAGTAACTAAACTGTATAATTTCAGATATATACAGAGAAAATTCAAAAAGTGACAGTTGCGGTTGCGTTCTTGTCTCTTCAGTTGCAATCTCGTCATAGCCAAGTATAAACAGCTAAATTGTTACATTATGTTCATAACATATATGCAACATTGATATATCAAATTAAAGTTTTTTCTGTACCTGATAAGAATTACCTCTGTACCTAATTAGAATGAGAGGAGATATAGCTCGCTAGTTATGCATTAGACAAGAATGGTAATAGCCAGCTGTAAGAGTTTTTCTACAATAATTGCAGGATCATAGGCCTTTTCCCAAAGAAAGGTATGGGCATAATCACTATGCCAGTCCACGTAATATTGGAGATTTTAAACGCAGAGAAACTCAGTTCTATATTTACTCACAGTAGTACTACAAGAAAATTTCTCTTGTTAAGGTTCCTCACGATTATTTCCTTCACCGTCTTCAAAAGATTTTTTTCAAATCAAAATATCCTTTATCCATTTAGGCCCTGAGAAGGCTTTTATGAACGTCAAAGCTACCACCGATTCGGAAAACAACCCAGTCATCGAAAAGAACCAGACAGAAACTCGATCTGGTTTATCTCTTCATGTTATATATTTTTACAAAACATAAATAGATACATTCATTATTAGTGGATGCAGAGAGGGGCATCATTTCCAGACATCACAATTATTCACATATCCATCCACCCTATAATAAATCAGCCTTTAGATATTAAAACCGGCTTAACATGGTTTTTGAACTCACTATCAGACAAATCGGTAAAGTATTTTGGGACTTTGTTATAAAATCTAACACTTTTACCTAATAAACTGTTTTTGGACTTGGTGAGCCTGAAGCATGGAATGACCAATTTCTTTAGTATTTAAATTTATAGACATATTAGGTATCCGACAGTCAAACAGAAAAACATTACAATTTGTAATATAAATAGTTTGTATTCTTAGGACAAAACATATTAGTTTCCTCGCGTTACACTCAAGTTTTTGTACCAATATAAGGATCACTTTGTACTCACTTGAACATAAGTTGTTGACGTGTCATAACAGTACTCTGGCTCCATGTTTTGTAAGCTCTTTTAGCCGACTCCAAAGCAGCATTCAGTTCCTCCTTTGTTGTTTCAGGTACCCTAGAATTAAAATGTTATGTGTCATTTACACTACCTGTGTGTTGTTATTTTTCCTGGACGTTATCAGCTTATTACCTTATCAAATGCATCAATACTTAATTATTATCCGATAATGTACTTGACATTCGACTTCAATACCATTCATAATAATAATCAAAGGAAAGGCCTTTATATTCGAATATATATAATATTTAATGTTGTGTATGATCCTTTATAAGTCTTACATGAGGGACATTTAATATAAAGCAGACAACAAGAAAAATGTGAAGTTCTCAGATTCATTCATATTCAGCATAATTGAAGTTCTAGTAGGTATAAATGTGAACACACGATGTTTTTTTACGATGTTCTTTATGATGTAGCTTTCTATATGCAGAATTAGTACACTCATCAAGTATATGCTAAAAACTTATTTTGTGCATAATGAATAGTAGGATATATATATACCACAGTGCCTATCAAAATTTGGCTGCTAATATTCCTAATCAAATAATTTTTAATTGATTTTAGGAAACAAAAATCATTCACTTGTTCTTTAATTTATTTATATTATATATCACCCACTTTACGATAATATATACATGTAAAGAATTTAGAAAGTCACAGTTGCCTTTGGGCACTTAGCCACACCTCTCTTAGCCAGGTGTAAACAGGTATAATTTTGTCATATTCTTCAGTTCATAAAGTACATTCATTATTTATATATCAAATCAAATCTTTTTTTTTCTGTGCATAAAGTCATATTCAAACACCTAAATGGAATTACTATGTAATAAACTAGACTGTCTTTTGGTATAGGAGATATTTTTTATCTATTGTAAATAAAGTGTAATTTACACCCTATGAAGGGCGGGACCACCAACTTGTTTTGCATAAAACTAAATGTTAATTTAAAATAACCTATAGATAATCTTTCGTAAAACTCTATCATTTCAATAATAACACGCCGCAAATATTTGTTGATGCAATAAGTCATATCTCGCAAACGTAACTGAGATAATAGGTACATGAATGATAAGCTATAAAAAAAAAAGTAATATCAGAAATCAACACATTATGAGGCGTGAACCAGATTTATACAGTAGATAATGGAATTTGATTAGGATATGTTACTAAGCCAGATTTGCGACTCCTACAAACTGGCCATTTTGTCGAGCTTCAATACTTTCGTCCTTCTGACATTAGCATTTTAATAATTCACTAGCTGTGCCTGCGACTCCGCCCGAGTAGAACCTAATGTAAAAGAATAGTGACTAGCTAAATCATAGGAATTTCACTAGTTTCAGCATAAATAGGTCAGTTCGCCCGGGGTAGTTCCACCCCCTGACAGGAAACCGACGCGTTACAGTGCATTGTTGCGTTTCGTCTGGTCGATGAGAGCGCCGAATGACCCGCTTCTCCTGCCTTACCTTGTCTCCCTCCAGTTTCTTTCTCTTCAAACACAGGCTAGCAACTCACAACTCCCCCGGTGTTACTAGTGTCTATGGACAGCAGTGGTCACTTAACATCAGGTGATCCGCATGTTCGTTTGCCTACTTTGATATAAAAAAATGACTTATCTACTTTCCCCTTGTACTTAAGTTGCAATTACTGTAATTTTTAATAGAGTGAACGGACTTTAATGAAACCAAGATATATATGTATACTGTATATATGTATAGATATAGATGTATACTGACTATATATATATATACTAAATGTTATTCCAGGATATGTTTTATGATTTCCTTGTTGACGAGTTATTGTGAACGCACTAGCAGTGATGCGTGATCACAGAAACAGACAGACATTTCTAAAAATGGTTAAAATTTATTTAATTACTTATTCCAAGACATCTGCAACAGTTTTTTCCCACAAAAATCTAAAAAGTACAGACACTTTAGATTTACATTCTAATGAATGTAAACATGAATTGAAAGCGGCAAGAAGTAAAATCTCTGAAACCTAATATCTCATCTGTATCCAATAGTAAAACTGAACAAGAGACGAGGAAATAACACTGTTGGGTATTTGTTAGGATCACAGGCTATATATTATCACCCTTTTGAATCACACTGTAAATAATGCCATAATGTATATACTTGCCTACATTGCATGATGCTGCTTATATTATTGCTCGTCTTGAACTATACTAACTTAAAATCAAGCATCAAAATGAGATTAGACACATATAAATAATTTATGATAAATTATTGTGTCATTTCTGCACTGTCACATTTTTTGCAATAACTGTAAAATGTACCTATTGATGTTGATGCTTACATTGCCAACTTATTAAAATTATATTAATAAAAAAACCTTAGTTAATATTTGCATTTTTACATATTACCAACAAGTTTAATAGAATAATTCTACAGCTCAAAATTAGTGTGCCATCCTATCTCCTTCTACAGGAAGTAATTTTAACAATACTATATGAAACTGATTAGGTGTTAATATCAATTAGATAAATAATAAAGGATAAACATAAATATAAACATAAAAAATAAACATAAATTTATATCTGTATGTATGTTTATCTATCCTACAAAAATTAATTCACAATAAATATTTGTTCTAAATAATGAAATATGTAAGGGATAATATTATCACAATCTTGTCTAGTCAAGTCTAGTAATTATAAGTAGAGTAGTATTAAAATATACATACCTGCCAATAACTTCATTAGTGGCTGGGTTAGTGAGCTCAATCCAATTTGTTGTCTTTGAATCCACATACTGCCCATCAATGTAAAGTTTTGTAGCAGGTGCTGTACTGCTATAGTTTCTACGTAGCAGTAATTGTGACTGAAATGTAATTATTTACTCAGAATAACTAATTGTTAGAGTCAACTAAATTCATTGAGAACCAAAAACATAATTTTTCATCCACTGTGCATTGGTTTAAACTTCTGTACTTGAATGATTAAGGCCCTGTATGTCAAAATGCAATATATATAATAAACATATAAATAGTTAATCGTTGTAATGAAATGTTACATGCCCTGTATTAATAATCGATTTTTAAAATATCTTTCAGTATGCATTAATTCATCTATTTCAGAAAAAGAGAAAGATGCAATGAATACCAAGAGACATTTGAATATCACACAAAAACAATAAATCGAAATTAGATATTCAAATGATTTGGCAGTTGCTCAAGATGGTGTGCCAATTTTAATGGCATAAACAGTATTATGAATGAGGAACCTAGATGATTTATGTATTTATTTTTCACCTTAATGTAATAGAATATCAAATAGGAAAGATTTGTTGTTGATTTGATTTGGGACTCTTGAATTTGTGACACAGACACTGATTACAACAGTATCACATGATTTATTTACCTAAGCCAATATAAGATCTCAGTTTTTTAAATTAATGTATCTGTTTACATGCAATATTTAGTGTTTTATTTTTTAATATTTTGAATGACTCATCTTTTAGGACTGGTATCATAAGTATACATGATTTTATATCAAGTTAAAACACTCAATCTCATATCAATGTAAAAATCAATAATTGAAAATCAAGTGCAATCATTTGGATAGTATTCTTATTATATCTTAACAATAATAATATAGTTTTATATTTGAAATAATAGTCCTACATATAAACAATTAAGTACATTGTATATAGGATAGGATAGAAAGTCACATTTTATAGGAATATTTATGCATAATTATGTAGATATATAATATATCTATGTACATATTGTATAATTTAATTTGTTCATAATTAAATACTTTTACATTTTTGTATCTTATTTCAAATTACATTTATCAATATTTCTATACTACACAGAGAAGTATTGCGTAAAATAAAAATAATTTAAATTTCGAATCAATCAGAAACGTGATGAAACATTCTACTGCGCAACAAACTGCTAGTCAGTTATAAATTATGTATATTGTATTCATTTTAAATACCAAATTGTGTGAATGATTTATAAGATATCTTGTTTGTTTAGAACACACCTATTCTTTACTATCCGACTGTGTGTAGATGAACTGAAAAAGGTAAAAATATTTTCGAATTCTGTTCAATGTCATAAAATATTTTACACGACAGTAATCGGGAAAACGAAGTTCATTAAATTTTACATTCATTATTTTAACTATATTGAAACAGACTGTAAGCATACGTCACTTATGACTTGGTGGATATAAAAGTTGATTTGAACCAGTTAAATAATTTTAGATGGCAACTTACTTCGGATTTCAATAATTTCAGCATCGCGGAAGCCATAACGGATATTTAAATAAATTTGTAATAAAATATCAAGGCAGCTGTTGAGCGGCTAGCTGTTACGGGTAGGGGGCAAAGCCGACTGATTAAAATACATTTGTTCTAACCTTGAGTTGATAAAATAAATTCTGTAAAGTCGTCACGCAGCGCAAAGTAGTTTTGTTTTGGATTTCTGATTAGTATTGCGACGTTCCATTTCTGTTTTCATTATCACATTGTACAAATGATCAAAATTTATATGGATGGATTTCATACTTTTCATACATATATGAAATAACGTAATGGCATACCATTAACACAATATCTAATATATGGAAGTGTCTTATTGAAATAAGGAATTTTTTCTCAATAGGGTTAATTAAATAATTTATTTTATGTATGTTATTTTCAATGAATGATAGAAATCTGTGAAAAACGGAACGTTAATTGAATTAATGACATTTGGCAAATGACAATATCACGTTTACGTTTACACTTTTTACACAATATAAAATCTAAAATAGCCATCAAACATCTTGTAAAAATATGAGGTGAAGGTATTATTTTCCAAACTAATTTTTTTTCTAATGATACACGTCACTATTATTCTGATTGCTTAATCTATTTCAAAATAGAAACTAAAATCAGTAAGAAACAATCTTCGCAACTAAAACTTTATTTGATGCGTACTAGTATGGATAGATGTCGCTAAACATGTAATTTCTTATTAATACGCATGTTAATATGTTCTACGTTTATCGGAATACATCATTAAAATAACATTATAAGTATTATCTACTGCACTGGTTTAAGATGACCATATGTAAGAACTCTAATAACCGATATAATTATAGTAATACGGATATCAAGTTTAAAATGGTTATTTACTGTCATTACTCTAGTATATCTTATTTCTTGGAGCTAATAAAATGCAAATATTTGTACGAACGCCTAATCAATGTATTATTTTAATTAGGTTTCTGCACCACTTTCTATCCCCCTTGTTACTATTAATCTCTCGTATGATTGAACAGAAGTACAGTAAAAACAAAACCACTAAGAAAAAAATTCTTTAAAAAGTTCTTTAAAAAAAGTTTTTTGAACACAATTGGAGTAATATAAGTATGTTTGTTTCCTTTTCTCTATTATAACTTATTTTCTGTTGTTTTCTCTCTGTAATCATATGGTTAAAGGTTATATTTTAGTATTTAAATCCAATAGCTCAACAAATCAAAATCATGGTCGACAAAAGGAGAGACTGCAAAATGTATCTCTGGTTAGTAACTGTGGGTTCTCTCTGCACCATATAATTCTCGTTCAATTAACGTCGACTGTCAAACGGTCATCATCCAATACTGCATTTTAAATAAGTACCTCTATTTATGTATTCATTACCGTTCCATTTAAATTACCTATCCAGCCGAGTAGTTGCACCTTATTCAATCACATTATTAATATAGACTATATTATAATTTTTTTTTATTCTATATCGGATTGTAAATCCTTGAACCCATTTACTCTCCTTTTAACTACCAATAGTTTACATCATTTTTCCTTCTCCAATGGAAAACGTGGAATTGAAGATATGTAAGTACTTAATACAATTAAAACAAAAAATGTATTCTAATTAATTGTGCTTTTTCTAAGTTGAAGATAGTATAGGGTCCAAACTTCACACTAAGTACAAGGCAATCGAAAAACAATAATAATTACGAAGAAATTCATAATTGCTTTATCGTTGTTAGGGAGGACTGCTTACAAAACCCTTCACGTGAATTTTGAAGTCTCCGACATTGTAAGAAGGGAGAAACATATAGACCGGTAGACAGTTCCACAGCTTGACAGCGCTGCAAATGAATTACATATCGAAATTTTACTCGTGTCCAGATGGAGGTCGCTTTATATATGTGGCTCCGGAACTCCGGAACTTCGGCTTTGTTACGAAGGGAAAACAAATTTGTTATACAACCGTTCAGAATACCTTTTCTAATACAGATGCAAAATACGTTGAACGAACTGAAACGTCTTTATTATTAACAACACGGACAACCTGTTTCTTCACCTTATGTAGAGCAGCGATGAGTTATATAGTGGACTGCTCCAGAGATGCGAATAGTGTATTTTATTATATATTTTAGCATATTTGGACACCGTGTTCCTTAAAACTTTTGGTTAATGAAGAACATCGTTTTTTAAAGATAGTATAACCTCGTTGAAACTATTACTGGTTTCAGCATGAATGGGTCGGCTCGCCCGGGTTTGTACCACCCGCCCCAAAGAAACACCGATGTGAGGTAAAAGTGCTTAGATTATTGCGTTTCGTTTGGTCAATGAGAGCGCCAGAAGACCATTTCCACTCCTCTCTCCATCCCACTCAACTCCTCCCCCATTCCCTCCAAACGTAGACTGGCAACGCACTTGCTACTCCCCTGCTGTTGCTAGGGTGTATGGACGGGGGTGATTACTTACCATCAAGTGACCCGCATGTTCGTTTGCCTCTTATGATATAAAAAAATCTCGGTAGCATAGCATAGTGTTAGGGCTGTTTCTAAGCACACCTGGACAGCTACTACCCTCAACTTAAAAATCTGTCGCCATATTTCAACCAATGATGCTTTAATTGATAGCGTGTTTGGACACCGCGACAATGAATCTTGGTTTGAATCCTAGCTACTTTATTGTACTGAATTCTTAACCGAGTCTGACATATAGTTTTTCCTTTGGTGTATAGATATATCTATACTTAATCGTTATCAATCAATCTTCTTAAATGGAGACTTAAGGGGTGTTTGAAGTGTTAACATCTACGGTATAACAGTGTACGTTATTTTAACACTTGGGTATAGCATCCGGTAGGGTTGTCATAGCGGGGCTGGGTCACAAAGACCTCGTTGATTGGTAGAACAGCGTGCACTGTTAAGCATTTGATAAACTAACACTTGATCAAACATGATATCCTAACCGGCATATTACAAGTTACATTTTAGGTTCAAAGAAGTGTGTTATTTAGGTTTCAAGACATTCGTTTTTATAAACAGTCGGCTTAGTTGAACAATGTACTCCAGTTCTTTGATTATTTATCCAAGGTTTAGTGTGTCAGTAAGTATTTGAATAAAGACGTTTGTGAAACAGTCAAAATCTGTAAATTGTTCTAACTTATACTCCGGTTTTTTTATTATCAATGGCAGACATCCGTTAGACAAGAATATATGTGTAAATAATGAAGTTTTAATTTCTCTTTTCATATCAATGAATTTTCCAAACGTTTTCTGTTATTTATCAATTCTAGAAGCAAGATGGTCGAATATAATAATGTATTTTTCATTATTGATACACAGCGTAAGCCTGCTTTACTTGATTAAGTAAAATTAATTGATGTGAACATGTAAAGGTAGTCAAATATGAGATTTACAACAGGCAATTTTGGTTTACCCTAAAAATATTTTATTAGTGTTTTTGTTTTCTAAGTGCCTAGACGTAGGTAATCACTGGTTAGGTCAATTATCGAAATTAATAACGTTAAATTATTATTTCTTTTCAATTGTGTTTATTTGTTTTTTTTTTTTGTAAAGCCCCCACAGAGTAAATTTTCTTTAGTATCTTTAGTTTATTGATGTCGCCTTTTTAGTATTTAGGTATATTATAGGTAAGATATACATTCTATTAATGAATAAATGTTTGTAAGATATATCGTGTTATGTTACTCCGGTGTATATCGTCAAAACGTATTCAGTAGTTTTTCGTGATGCGTGTACTAATGACAGAAGACAGAAATTATAAAAATCATGGAATTGTGTTCTGTCATAAAGCCCTCCAGTGAATTTTTCCTTAAAAATATTTAGTGTATAGATTTCGTCTCTACTCTTTTATTGTAAGTGACAGATTTATTGCGAAGTTGCGCGAGATTATTAGTATAGTTCAATGTGCAAAAAATATATAAAGAGAACATGACATAAAGTATTGTTTTTATGAACATCGTTCGTATTTTCATTCGTAGTTAAATATTTCTGAGCACCGTACTTGTGTCGACTGTAAGTTGTAAAGATTGCAACATGTTTTCCTGTGCGAAATGACTAATGTTGAACATTTTTACATAGTGAATAAACGTCATGCTCCACTGTTGTCTAAGACATATTTTTTAAAGTTTAAGTATTTATTATAATTAATTTTATCTAACTGGGCATAAAGAGAAGAATTGTTTTCGACTGTATGTATGTTTATTTCTTCTTTCTCGATCTCTTTAGCCTAGATAGCTTGATGGACATGAATATATCAAATATTTGATTTGCTTTTAAATTCATATTATTTATGGGAATAATGTCATAGTTTACTTAACATTAAAATGTCTGTGAATAAGTTTCGCAGTCAGTTTTTTTGTTTTTGTTTAGCAATAATTTTACATTGCGAATTTAATTGAAATATTGTATAAAATATGAAGATATATAAATGTACCATATTTTATCGCTTATGACATGAATGTCACAATGATAATTACACATATATATTGAACTGAGTTGGCTAAAATGTGAAATGTTTTGCAACTACTGCATTTTCACAAACTGCAAAGACATACATTTTTTATGTAATTTATTATTGTATCTTCAGAATTGATATTATGAGACTTGTTAGGTTTTTGGCAGGAAATTCGTCTATATTACGCGGTGACTTGGAGCTAAGTAACTCATGAAGTATAAGGAAAATAGGTAATGCTAAAAAGCGCATGTAAGCGTTTATGGTAGCTTGAGAATAGTATATTGATAAAACAGCTAATCTGTTAAACTAAATAAGGGTTCTAACACAACATTAAAGACTGTAAACGGACAGTGGGATTGAAGAATTTCCGTCTATTCCGGTGTTCATGAAATTGTGGTTTTTATTTAAGTGAATTATTTATTTTTTCCAATATTTCATACATATAATAATTGGTCGCATCTAACGTGACAATGATTTTGCTATTTCATGGAAAAACTGGGAAAACGATTTTTTAATTCTACGTTTTAGTTTTATCATTAAAGTTAACCCATATAATTATTTTATTAATTTTAAATTACTTTTGTTAAATTTCCACGTTACTAGATTTTTCCCGTGGCTTTGCTCGCGTTTATATAAATTTGACCGATTTCTCGGTTCCAGTGCTTTTTATTGATGAAAAAATACATTGATATATGGTACCCATTATTTCCTTTTGTGTACCTACCTTGACAACGTGTATACAAAATTTCATGATGTTGGGTTCATTGACCATGACGTGAAAGTTTAACAAATAAACAAACATTTGCAATTATAATATTAGTTAGGATTAGGATTGTTTCGTCTGTGAAAAAATTATTACATAGTATAAACAAAGTTCCCTACCGCGTCTGTTTGTCTGTCTGTTCGCGATAAGCTCAAAATCTACTGAACGGATTTGACTGTGGTTTTGGTACCAGTGTATAAAGTATGAGGAAGGTTTTGGTGTATAATTTGTCAAAGTTTATTTTTTTATAATCAAGGTGGGACCACGTTTGCCGGGCCCGCTTGTATAAATGATATACAGCATGGATAATAAGTCTTAAAAGTTTTATATCTTTCAAAGAAATTTACAGTTTTCACGATAATACCCTTTGGCGATGTTTATAGCATTTCTAACAAACGCTAACAGGAATCATGTGTCCCGGTAGCATTATTTAGCACAGTTGGACCACTTACATCTGGGATATTGAAACAAAACACACCTTTCAGTGTGTTCTTTTATTTAGCGTGAGTTTTGTGTTTCGCCAAAACTAAAAACATTTTAAATAGTACACATAAAATAAAATCGGCGTTCGTTGTCCACATTGCGATGCCGCTAAGACAAACAGTTCAAAATTTATTTACACTAAAGAATTGTTACACTGTATCCACATATAATTCTTCTGTACGTATGTATGTTACTAAATCCCTCCTAAATAGCTCGACAGATTTCGATAAATTTTGGTGAACGTTCAAGTGGATTTAAGAATGGTTTAGATTCACAATTGAACTCTGTAGATGGCGCTGCAGTTTGATTCTACAAGTTAGTTTTCATTATCAGGACAAGAAAACGTCTGTCATGCCCGCTTGTAGGATATTATAAAGTATTAATATTTGTTAAGTACTAATATCTAAACAGATTTAAAAGAATAAAACTTTCAAACTTTGGAAAATGGATATAATGGATATAAACATTTCATATAGATGAATATTAGCTGAAATTTTTGTAAGAAAAACGTGTAAATATAAGGTCAATGTTCTGGTAAACGACCGCAGACATGATCTCACTGTCTATGAGTACATCGTGACAAACCTTTCAGCCTTGGAATACATAATTATACACTTGTATATAACAAGTAGGTGCCTGTTCAATGTATTTTCATATCACGACAGATATTCTGCGTAGTTTTACAGTTTCAGCTACGTTTAACTTATCACGTAGATTTTTTAATCGTCAATCGTGTACACCGATGGAAATCCTGTTTCATCTATACTAATACTATTATACTTGTGAGTTTGTGACATTGTAGGGGGTAATTTTAGGAGTGCTAGTTTGATTTGAAAAATTATTTCAATGTTATATTATAGCTCATTTATCTGGGATAGTTATAGGTTATATATCATCACGCTAAGACCAATAGGAGCGGAGCACCATTGAAAAAAGTTCAAAAATCGGGGTTTTTTCCTCTTGAGAACTTCCGCTGCGTGTTAAGGTTACGAACGAAGTCGCGGGCAGAGGCTAGTATCAAGATAAAATTAATAATAGAGGACATGACGTATTCAAGCGGAGTTGGTTGGTCTATATGAATTTCTATTATGTCAATTACACACCACAGCCCTGTCGCAACGACGTCATAAGTGTCTTTATGCTTACATTGAATACGCTGGCTAAATCTTACGATATACATAATAATAATGTACTATAATATTGTACATTTGAAAAATGACTACAAAAAGTCCCGATTGGTATATGTCAATTTCCTAATAATAACCCTCAGAAATCAATTTTGCTTTTGTATTTATGGAATCAGACATAGATTTGTTGTTCATTAAAAATAATGGCTTTAAGAAATCTATTTTCGAAAGAACATCGTTACACCTTGGTACATTATGGAGAAAAAATACTCTCTCAGTGGAATATGAAGTTTGGATTTTTTGTATTTGTGTAATTCCTTATTAATGACTAGCTGACCCGTGCAACTTCGTCTGCACTAAATTGGTTATCACTGGTATCAATTGTATTTTTAAACGCGAAAAAAAAAACTGGTACCCGATTGCAGCCACAACTACCGTTTCCAATTGTGAATCCAAACTATCCACGGGCTCACTCAAACATATACCCAGATTATATGTGATTTTTTTTTAATTAGCCTAGAACCCGTTCTTAGCACCATCTACCAAGTTCAATTAAGATAAAAAATAACCTACATAAAACTAAATAAATGTCTCTACAACTTCCTTTATCATAACTATCTTCACTTGTATTAAAACCATTTTATACTCCATTATATTGAAGAAAAATATATGAACACCGCGTCGAAGCGTCAAACATCGCGTCGAAGCGACAACTGTCACTTGCTTGTAACTATTGTCTAAGAATTAGAAACTATTGCGAAAACAAATTTTAAATATATTTCCAATATATTCTTATAAATAATATCTGTACCATGTTGTGAACATAGTGCCTATCACTTTTTGGTAATTTATCTATGTTGATATGTTTCTATTGTAGATTATTCTACTTTGTTACACTGAATATTTGGCATTAAATTCATAACGTGTATTTGTCACACTTGATATTGGCGAAATTGCCTACATAGGCAGAGGTCATACCGGAAAGAATCAATCAAGTCAGCTTTATACATTATATTCATCCGACCTACGTCCGAGCTGACTGGCTGCCGGTAAACGTTGCGTTCATTTGTGCATATCGTACCTTTGCAGACAACAATCAATATTTTTAAATAATTTTAGGATGTTTTTTTCACTAACTTTGAAACGTTATTAAAATGGAATTATTATTGAAAGAAATATTCAGTACAAATTTTAGACTAATTCAGTTATTTACTCAATATTTAGACCGATTTATTGCTATAAAAATAATATGTGTATAGAATAACTTAGCTATAGCTATAGTTTAGTGCAGTACTGGCTGCACGATAAAGATGGCGATAATTGGAGCAGCGTCTGTTATCGACGCATATATTTAAGATGGCGGCAGTCCCAAGTCATACGTTTACGTCTATCGTTGTTTCACTGTATATAGTGAATTCTTAATATCAATAATGTTTAATAAAATGAAATTTGTTCTTTGCTATGGAAAAAAATAATTGGTTTGAAATTAATTATTTTTATTTATAAAATATATCAGCGGGCGTATGATTGTTTATTAAAAAGTGTGTCTGACTGTGATAAATTCATGTTTTTAAATGCGTTTAAAAGTTACTGAAAAAAAATATTCCTACACTTATTCATAAATCAAAATTAATTAAATCAAAATGCGCATTAAAAATATAACGTTAACCAGCTACCAGGTCTCCTAAATTGTGTCTATTGATATATTAATAATTTCTGTAGGTGGTAGTGCCACGCTGAAGCTGTAACTGGTTTCAGTATGAATGAGTTGTCTCGTTCGGGCTAATACTACCCTCTCACAGAAAACTGACGTGAAATAATATTGCTTGCATTGTAGTGTTTCCTTCGGTCAGTGAGAGTGCCGGAGACCAACCTCTCTTCCCCTTTCCTCCCTTCCCTTCCCTTACCCCTCCCCCATATACCATATACAGGTTGGCAACGCACTTGCGACACCCCTGGTCTTGCTAGTGTCTATAGACGGTGGTGGTCACTTAACATCACGTGACCCACCTCTTCGTTTGCCTCCTATGATACAAAAAAATATATATTGATATATTAAAGAACCAGGTATTCTAAAATTCCTGTTCTTCCAACGTTGCCGGCTCTTGTACTTAGGTGTTGCAAAAAAGTCTAGTTACGTTAACTACAAATTTTTATTTTTCGTCATCCTGGAGAACCCCTTGCGTTTTATGGGACAAAAGTATCCTGGATGTAGCTTTGTAATATCAGTTATCACAGTGTTAAGTTTCGTTACAATTGGTTCAGTACTTTCAGAGTATTACGGGTTTATATTCTAGACTTTAATACTTTATCCTGGAGAACCCTTTGAGTTTTATGGGACAAAAAGTATATATGATGTAATCTCGTAATATTAGTTATCACTATGTCAAGTTTCGTCAAGATTGGTTCAGTACTTTCAGAGTGATGCGTGTTCATAGGGACAGACAGACAGACAAAAATTGTTAAAAGATTATTTTTGGCTTCTATATCGATAATATAGTCTACCCTGTTTAAATTTTCAACTTGTTACAGTTTTATTATAGTAATAGATAGAAGATAGAAAGAAGATAGCAGTTTGAAAAAATTTTGGTAGCTTTGAAATACGTGTACAATCAGGCGATTTTTGTAACTCTCTGCTAATTATATTTAAAAACAAAATGTCTTCGAAGATAAATAACAGTCAAATTTTTTTTTATTACTCCTTCTCCACAGGTGTAAGGTATTCGTACCTTCTAGAATATTTAGATTTCATATTATGATATTTATATATCAATTATACATAATTTATGCGCAGAAATTTACTTAATTTTGTGTGGTATGAATAATTGCGACTTATCATTGAATTCTTCAAACAAAACATAATATTTATAGAGTTTTAATTAGAAAAAAAATCTTGGATACTGTTCAAGGAAGATACGTTGACGGTAATATATCAGAATGTCAATATTATTTTGTTTGGTAACGATCCAGGTACTGGCTATAGGGTCTTTTCTTTTTTCCACCTGGACACGACTCACTAGAGCAATATTATACTTTATAGCATTGTAGACAAAAAAAACAATTAACGTTAAAAAAAGAAATGAGATTATCACATTTCACATTTACTTGAATACGTTTTTAAGATCAAAATGTATATTTTTCCATTATTCTGGTTGAATATTAGATTAATTAGTACCTTACTGAAGTGTGGAAAACAAGATTGTTATATGTGCAGTGCGAGACGCACGTAGGTGCGTTGATAAGAGCGGGTCAATGGCCCTCGTATCGGTCGACTACACAATCCAGCGCGGCGTAACATGTGCCATACATACGTATGTGAAAATAATTAAAACGAACTTATAAAAAAATCTACAATATTGAAAAATGTAATCGAAGAGTATATATAAAATTTTAGCGTTATAAAAAATGCATATAATAATGTGGTATGTCCTAAATCATTTTTAATGATCAAATATAAATAACTGTTCTTAATATATAACTAAATTTAGTAAAAGGTTATTTAACAAATTTTCATTCGATTCCCTATATGTATGAAAAATTTTAAAATACACTTTTTTAAATAAAATTAGTGTTATATAATTTATGAATTAACTGTATCACTTTTATTAATGAAACAATGTTTTTGTTTTTCGTTTTGTCCCATAATCCACAATCAAAGTTAAATTTAATTAAGTAAATCTGGACTTCAATTGAAACACACTTCTGGTGCTTGCAATATAAAATGCATAACACGGATAGATATATCCTATATTTATCATTTTAAAACAAATCTGATATTTGATTTGTTTTGTTAATTTTGTATTATTGTAATCTAAATGCATAAATGTTCTGAATAATTGTTTCTTCTATATATATCAGACATCTGAACTTATTTCAGAAGCAAAAATTTGTTATTTCTGTGGTTCTCAAATTTTATCTTACCAAAAGAAGAATATCTACTCAAATGCTTTTTTTAAGAAAAAACTTATTATAGTAAAATGTTTTATCGTTGGGATTATTAATTTAATATTAATTAATTAAATACGTTCATCATACTAATATTATTTTGAGGTTTGTATGTATATATGCAAGTGAGTGAATGGGATATGTATTTATTTGTGGAGGATGAACGTAATAGATGTTAAACTTGGTTAAGAAAATGTTTAACAAATTTGTCTTGTCATACGTACATCGCAAATACTTTGAGTTTACCAAAACAAACGAAATTCGCAGTCAAACTACTGTGATAACAATAAGCACCATCCGATATTAATTTGCAGTACACAGGCGCCGAGAAAAAAAAAAAACAGACTTGTCCATACAAACAAAAATTGTCCCATATTACCCCAACGTACCTTACTCACCCAATAAACTCGTTCAACATAACAGTATGTATATCTATTACTAGCCTCTGCCCGCGACTTCGTCCGCGTAGAACAGTTACTTTGGCCTAACGTTAACACGCAACAAAAGCTCTAAAGAGAAAAAAACCCGATTTTGAAACATTTTTCATTAGTGCTTCGGTCCTATTGATTTTTTTTTTTTTTTCGAAATGTCTGCTCTATTGACCCAGCAAGGTCTTAACAGCTTCACCGGACTACTTATCCTATTGATCTTAGCGTGATGATATATAGCCTTCCTCGATAAATGAACTATATAACACTGAAATAATTTCTCAAATCGGACTAGTAGTTCCTGAGATTTCCGCCAACAACGCCTACACAAACTCAGAAAGTTTACCTCTTTATAATATTAGTATAGGTAGGTAAAATATGTGTTTGACTAACCACAAACCATATTATTATAATATAAACAAACAATTAATTTGCTCTCTAGTTACGCGCGGCGATAAGGGAATCGATACATTAAACACATCTGTGTATACGCGTTATATAAAAAACAATAAATAACATACAACACATAATATACAAATACATTCAAACCATATTTTACTCTCACAATTATATAACAAAAAGTATGAGTGGTACTAATAATTCTGTTTTCGATTTTTTTAGTTGTTTTGATTCTATTCCTTTTTATTATTTGATAGTAGATTTATTTTAGCAGTTTATATACGTTTCATTAAAGGTAAATCAGTATCCGGCTTTTGCTATGGTATATCGGGGAGAAGAGCGAGATAGTCGGCTAAGTTCGGATTCGTATAGCGTTATCTTTGTCTATCGCAGTCAGTGCGCTGTGCGTTCTAGAGAACGCTTCACCAAACCGAAGCAAGCAGATTTTTGCCAGACGTCACACTCTTCGACGTAACGCGTCAAATGCTGGATACTCTAAACACTAAGTATAGTAGAAATCAAGTCGCTCGCTTTGTTGGACATAAAAAAAATTGCAAAGAGTCAATCGAATTTAATATATATATATAACTAGCTGTTACCCGCGGCTTCGCATGCGTTTTTTAAATATACTAAATAAATTTAAAATTGTTATTACCAATAACTATATATATATACAATTATATATAAATAACTCTTTCAAAAATATTTGTAAGTATGACACGCACATCATCTACAGCAACGGGTAACATGTACATTATATATGTGAATACTAATAGTGTTTCGAATGGGATGGGATTTATCATAAGCCACATAGCTGGAACTTTATACTACTCTCTATGTATCACCCTCAGTGCTCACTTACACTATATAGAAAGTAATGAAAATATTAAACTATAAATTATCGAACAATATGTGTTAAATCTTTTATTATATAGATAGAATATATCCATATTGTTGATATAATCAAGTTATTAATATACCTTGCTATAAATTAAATTATATATAAACATATGACTTTCAATTATATTTATTCTTGGAGTCCAGTACAATGTACGTCACACGCGCATGTTTACAGTGAACAACATATTTTTGATCAATTTCACACATACTAATGCACGGACAACAGTTCATCACAACATAATGTCAACAAAGTCGTGTTCCACGTCTGTCTATATGTCTGTTCGTGATAAGATCAAAAACGCATTTTCATGCCGTTTTTACCAATCCATAAAATGATTATTGGGCAGGGTTTAGGTATAGTTTGTCTTATTATCAGGGCGGGTATCGTCTGCTGAACCCTTAAAATAAAACAGCTAATTAATCAGTTATTTGCCCGTAAAATTCCCGTTCAAATATTACTTGTAGTCCGTTGAAGCTGTTAAAACCTTGCTAGATCAATAGCGTAGTAATTTCTGAGAAAAAAATCCGTTCAAATAGGTCTAGCCGTTTCGGGGATTACGCGGAACAAATAAACAAACAGACAGAATTAAAAAAAAGGTTATATTTGTAGCACCGCAGATATATGTATTTATCAAAAAGTATTTATTTTAATATTATATACACACACTTTATTCTTATAATACGTAATATGTCACAAACCAAAAATTCGGAACAAAACTAACGTAGAATAAACTTTTTTAGGAGTTTTTGGCGGGATTTCAGTCTGTCATATAGGGAATTTTATATTTTATTCATAATCTTGTGTTATTTGACTCTATTTTGTGTTAAATTGGTGGCGTTTTATGTAATATGGTTTGTTTATTGTGCATAAGTGAAATGAATGAAAAATAATAACACGGAGCATGTATTCTGGGATCTTGAAAATGAAGAAGATAAAAATTTACGGAATATAATATACAAGATTTGGCGCTTATACCTTTACATTAACTTAGACATAGAAGAAAAATGGGTAGAGAATACATAAGAACTATCTATATTGACAACTTCAGAATTGGCAGTATGGATTAATTCCTTCGCCTGTATTGATGGACGAATATTATTACTACTAACCTTTTAGAATAGCAGCACAAAATAGACTTTAAAAATGTTTGCGATAGCAACGTACTACATATAATCAAAAATTGGAATTAAAAATAACGTAGAATTAACTTTTGAACAGGAACACAAAATAAACCCTAATAATATTTCCGATAATTCTATCAACATTCGTTATCATGTTACCATGGCAACGCATATAATACTGACACTGACTCGCAGCGGATGCTCTAAAAATATCCCGATTTTGAGACATTCTTCATGAGTGTTCAGCTCCTATTGGTTTGAACGTGATGGTATATAGCCTATAGCCATCCTCGATAAATGAGCTATCTAACACTAAAAGAAACTTTCAAATCGGACTAGTAGTTCTTGAGATTAGCGCGTTCAACCAAACAAACAAACAAACTCTTCAGCTTTATAATATTAGTATAGATATAGTCCTTATACTTCAGTAGTTTTTATGTGATTGAGCTTCAGAGAAACTATACTTTCAATATAAAGTATAGATATATACTTATAGATATAGTATAGATTAGATGCGAACAGTTTTCGCATTGTCCTTGTTTTAACTAACAAATAGTTGAGTGATAGTAAAATTTGCTACTACCCTCAATTTGAAAATCTGTCGCCAAGCAAGCACCTGTTGATGTGATCTGGTAGCTGCATTTGAGAGCCAGCCCTGCTAGACTTGGCCGGTGTTATAATAAAAAAGATAAACACGTATTGAAGACTTGCTTTAAAAAGGTCTCGTATTAAATGCACCGCGGTCGCTGAATGTTCACCATTTTGCTATTTTGTTTCGCTTTTGTAAGGTTAGGTTAAACTTGCGAAAAACGATAACGCGAACTTGCCACAGACGAGCGCGGTGCATTTATTTCGAAACCTTTTTAAAGCAAGTATTCAATACGTATTTAACTTTTTTGTAATAACACCGAGCATGTTTACTATCTTGGACTACATCTTCATTCAAAATTATGTGAAATCATGTTCAAAACGTTTAAATACCTGTAACCTTAAAAATAAACGGTAACATTCGTTACTTGTTCGTCCATGAAAAATATTTCTAAATATGTCTAATTGACGTAACATTAAAAAATTACATAGCCAATAATAGCTTTCAAAAGGTGTTACAGAATATGTTAATCAATATTTAACATAATATTGTGTGCAACTCTTTCAAATTATTGCAAACTACGCTGTAATATTACGCAATGGTTTAGATAATTGTACAATAGTCGATAGTTATTGCTAAGTGACTATAAGGAACTACAGAGTTGTGTTAGCTAACTGCTAATGGAAACGTAATTAACTCCACATAATTGCGGATAATTGAATTATACAATAGTTTCTTACCTAGTATCGTATATAGTATAGTAAAAGGTCGATACAGTGACGCTACAGAATTTACCTAGCCTTATGTACAAGAAGGGGCATTAAACTCAGTACTTATATTGTTTTTATAAATTTTATATCACTGCATATCTATCTATCTAATCCCCTTAAATGAGCAATTCTTGTAAATTTGTATATTGTTATATATTCAGTATCTCGGAAACGGCGTCAGCGATTTCCGTGAAACTTAGTATGTAAGTGGTTTCGGGGATTATAAGTCAATCTAGCTAGATTTCATTAAAAAAATGTTATTTGAGTGTTCAGGCAATGAAAAAATATAGCTAGAATATAAAGCCACCGCTGTCAATACTAAAATAGCTCAGATGAAAATCGGCATTTCAAAAATCCGTCTAACCCCAGTTTGAATCCGAGTGACAGCAAAAGAGATGATATCTTTTCAAATTTTTTTTTTTAATAAAAAACGCTAATTTTGTGAGGCAAACCTAATAGTTTATTTTAGTTTAAAAATGTTTTTTGAAGAACCGAGCTAGGCTCGGTCGTCCAGGTACTATAATATTAAGAATTAATATATGTATTTATCTATCCATTACTATAAATGTATCATAATTTGTTACATGCCTCACTATTTATATGTATAATTTTAATATCTAACATGAGGTTAATTTTTTTTTTTGGGAATGTAGGTACTAACTTATACCCAGGACTGTTTGTTTGCTTGAATACAATAAAAATAAAATTGACAGTATCAAGAGCAAATATGATAAATTTTGTCACAACACTAATCGATAAATTGTAACAGAATTTGATTAATCAAATCACTATGAAATCTGACACACTTAGACATTATTCCGCGGAAAAATGTTATGACATGCATTTCACTATAATTTGCCACTATGTAGCTGTAGGTTTTATTTTATCGTTATTAATTTTTATCTTGTAATTTAATGCAGGTGAAGTCGCAGTCGGTTGCTAATCTGTACTAATATTATAAAGAAGTAAAGTTTGTGACGTTGTGACGTTGTAGGGGGTAATCTCAGGAAATACTGGTCCGATTTGAAAATAGTTTTTGTATAGCTCATTTATCGAGAAAGGTTATAGGCTATATATCATCACGCTAAGACCAATAGGAGCGGAGCACTAATGAAAAAATATTTCAAAATCAGGATTTTTCTTCCTCTTGAGAGTTTCCGCTGCGTGTTATCGTTAACCCAAGGTAACTATTACTACGCAGACGAAGTCGCGGGCAGAGGCTAGTATTTTATAATAACGATCAACAACCATTTATGCAGGAATCATTAGGCTCAAATGAGTTTTCACTTTGCTTAGGTCCCATTATAATTCTTCTTTCGACAACCGAACCCAATAACAACAATGTAGATAGAATTACAAATTGAACCCAGATCTATTTATGTATTTACTATTCAACAAGCTATTTCATTATGTAGTTACTATTGTATAAATATACGCTTTCGTAAGATAAGTATTCTATCTCGATGGAAATGTTTGGCATTATTTGACCCGATTACATTAAGATTTGAGTGTGTTTACCAGTCATAATTTTACACTTGTTTAAAGACTGTTTTACAGACCAGGGGATCGAGCCCCGTGTCGTGGAGGACTTTATAATCATACAATTGTCAGACAGACGAAATGCGCCCAAAGTTAGAACAATTCTTGGTGGGTTATACAATTAGTCGACAAAGAATGGAATTCGAACAACCAACATCACAGGGGAGGAAAAGGCGATGCGACATGTGAGCTTTGACAACTGCACTATCTACACTATCTAGTCCTACAGAACTAATTAACTTAAAGAAAAAGTCTTCTTGTTTTTTTCATTATTACCTATTTGCGTTATTACTGGCATACGTACATGCCATCCAACTAATCTGTAATTCTACTCGTCTCTGCATAACAACCATTTGCTAAACTTAATCTTTATTTAATTTCGATAAAACTTATAAAGAAATTAAAAAACAATATTATTATTACTGGGTTTAATTGGTAGCTTGCGTAGGTTAGTAAGTGCGTAGTATGTCTACCAGAATTAGACGGATATATTAGGTTAAATATTTTTGGCTGTAGAAACAAAGTCAAGGTACCTAAAGCTGAGAATATCACGAGATTAGGACCCTCTCGACAGCGGCTCAAGCCTAGGTCCGGTCCCTCGGCGTGGAGCCCTTGAGTACGCTGCTCACGCGATACAGTAACACAAAACCTTACATCACTGGTTACATCACACACATCACCTATACACACGTGCACGCCTACACGCTTACACGCTGTTTTTCTTTTTCAGAGAAACAAAGATTTCTCTACCCTTATTGTTCTTTATCCTATCCTGTCCTATATATAGTCCTATCCTATAGGACTATAGTTTTGAGGAATTTTTCCGACACAAAATATATATAGGAGTTGTTGAGGCACGCATGCTTGGTACACATGGATGTTTCAATAACTTATATACGTATATCTAGACAGCTTAGCTTAGGTTATCTCAGATAGGTCGCGATTTTTACACAAAACAGGCGACAGCCCAAGCCGAGGTGTGTCGTACACCCTTGAGTTAGTCGCCCAAACATTTCAAATCTTCAGCGCTCGCCTCGTTAGTTCGGTGAAGCTGTAAAGACCTTTACAGGTCAATAGCGTTTTCATTTCGAAAAAAAAAGTACAAATAAATGGTGATGACGCTCCCCAGTCAAATTTTGCTTAACTTCTAACACAAGTCAAGTGCAGTGAACCTATATTGTGTTATACATTCTATTTACAAACGAGATACCTTAAACTTTAAACTTACGAAATGTCTGTCATAGATAAATGATATCAACTCATTACTTCGTGACTGATAGCACCAGTGCTCGGGATATACAGTGACAGATAACAATATTTAAACTTCGAATCAAAGGCCTTTATCTGTTGCCTAAATCTCTATTAAAATAAAAATACAGCGTTCCTTTAAGGTTTAAATACGTCAAAATTACTGAACGTATTCTCGTAATACTATGACCATTTGATGTGGAGTTTCTCGTAGATGGTTCTAGGTGTCCAGGCTTTTTTTTATTTCCTTTGTCATTTTATTTTAATTAAAAAAATATTTAATGCTCAGCAAAGCAAACGGGTATCAGCTTAGTTTAAATACGCAAAGCAGCTTTTCACGAACTACTATTAAAGGATTAGCAGAACACGAATTAAAAAATTACTATAATGAAGGATCGTTTGTGGCAGCATCATAGTATTACATTATCGTAGAATGTGGTAAAAAAATCTACAGCTTCTTTACTTCCTTGCAATCTAGGCTTGAAAACGATCTAAATGAACAGAAATACATAGGCTACTTTTAATTATCTATACTAATATTATAAAGAGGTAAATTTTGTGACGTTGTAGGGGGTAATCTCAGGAACTACTGGTCCGATTTTAAAAATTGTTTCCGTGTTATATAGCTCATTTATCGAGGACAGTTATAGGTTATATATCATCATGCTAATGCCAATAGGAGCGGAGCACCAATGGAGAATGTTTAAAAATCAGGGATTTTTTCCTCGTGAGGGTTCCGCTGCGTGTTAGCGTTAGACCAAAGTATCGAACGATTCGCGGGAAGAGGTTAGTTAATACATATACTAAAAACAGGGAAATGAAGCCGCGGGAAAATATATTAATCTTACCAGTGAATTTAGTATAGAGTCTATAAAAGCTAAAATCTTTAAAAAAGAAAAATCAGTAAAATGACATTATTTTTTCTAAAAGGAACCATAAATAAACACCATTAACAATAAAAATGGAATAAATGAAACTCATTAGCATATTTCAGTCGGTTTGTTCAAACGTAACAGTCTATTGAAAGTGTATTAAATGGATTGAAAAAGGAAAATTAAATCCAACACTCTCATCGTGGAATTATCCATGCGAGCGATCTAATAGACGCACATACGCATATCGAGGCACCATCTAAACCAAACGCACAACGTACTATTTCAGAGTACCGGGTCAACGGCCTCTGTATCACATATTCAGCTATAAACAAAGTTTATCGAACGCATTCACAGTACAGCACAATAGCACAAAACGACATTAAATTCACCTACGACAACAGCAGGATGTATTTTTTAGCGCAATAAGTGATTATATAAACAACAATCGACGTTGAAAATGTTACGTTCAGCGTTTGCGATGACTTACAAATTACTTAATAAATGTGTTTTATTTTTATCTTTCATTTCGACCTTCAAGAAATCTTTATTTTAGTGTTTGTACAATTTCTCGTATTTTATATTATTAAAGAAATTAGAAGTTAATATTTTCCACTCGCTTTGACAGCGTCAACTGAAAAATATCTAAATCAGTGTTAAACAATCAAATCTTCCTTATCACATACTAAAAAAGATGATGTCATTTACACGCTGTGTCTATTTGTATGTTATAAATTGAATCCTACTGAACTCACATGATTCCTTGTTGAATGAAAGGCATATTATCTAGCCAGGTTGTGGTATAATCCATAGTAATATTATAAAGAGGTAAAGTTTGTAAGTTTGTAACGTTGTAAGTTTGTGACCCTGTAGGGGGTAACCAAAGGAACTACTGGTCCGATTTGAAAAATTCTTTCATTATTATGTAGCTTTTTTATCGAGGAAGGTTATAGGCTATATCATCACAATAACAATTTGAAAAAGAAATACATTGTACTATAGAGTTAACTTTCTTTTTTTTTCTCGAACTGACTACGCTATTGGCCTTATTTAGGCCCTTCACAGCTTCACCGGACTACAAATAGAGTGAACTGTTTTGTAATACTGTATAGGTAAAATAGCGTTTGAACACAAGTACACCTGATGTTAAATGAAGATTTGATCTAAAATGTTAAATCTAGAGAGATTGGCTCCCAAGTACAGCCGCTTTGAAGAGTGTGCAGAGGAATTACATAATATAATTCCACTATCCTCATTCCATCAGAGGACTACTAGACACCGTGAGGGCTTCCACCCTTACGTGTTTGATATTCCCGTAATTCGTACGAAGAGTTTTGCTTCCACATTTATTATACGAACGGCTAAGGAGTGGAATTCACTCCCGGCGTCTGTCTTTCCTTCATCTTATAACTTGGGAGTCTTCAAGAGTAGAGTGAACAGGCATCTAGTGGGTAAGCGCGATACATCGTCGGCCTCATCGTCACTATTGGTAATAGTTGAGATTATGACCAAGCGCGTAATTAATGAATATATGAAAAAAGCTGTCGGAACCCGCGTATAGGTGCTTGGTGACAGATTTTCAATCACAATTTTTTCCTTCGCCGAAAGTTCCTGCTTATTCGCAAGAATTATTACCGGCGAACTGGAGAATATACAACACATAAGGGATAAAAGTGACAGTTATCTTTTTTTCTCTACTTATTTTTCTGTTCTGCAGATTCTTGGTGTTTTTTATTTATTTAATGTTATTTTAACTTAACTATTATTATTATTATTATTAATTTGAATTAACTATTTACTATTTTAGAATGATTTTTTTAATGATGTTATTGCCTTTATGGCGGTTTTATTAAGATCCTTTATAACCATTTTTAGGTTATAATCCACAAGATCCCGCGCCGATGAACCTACTAACCGCGTCGTAAGTCACGTCGGTATAGTAGACACAGGTATAGGTGTGCCCGGGGGCAGGCACAATGACAGTTATCACCAAAACTATTAGAAGTAGACATAAGGCAGTCTGTACAGGAGCGTACCTCTCTGTCAGAATCTCTTTTCTCACCGCAACTCATCGAGCAGCTCGGTCCAACCTTACTTGTCCGCAACGTCATTGGCATGATGACGCTTCGGAAAAAGTACTATGTACTAATGAGTTCCAATCCTGTTTTAAATCAGATGATGGTAGGGTCAAAGTATGGAGACGACAAGGAGAAATATAAGCTTAATTTAATATTCTTGGAAGAGAATTTTATTTTGGAGGACCAGTGGTGTAATGCAGTATTTGGTTAGGAGGACGTGCAGAGCTATACATCGTAGAAAACGAGTCCCTGACTGCAGCAAGATAGGTACAGACATTTTAGAGTAGACTGTGACGCCCTTCGAACCATTTAAGGAGGATAATTTTCATTTAATACACGATAATGCTCGTCTTCAAACTGCGGCGATATATTCGAAGTACCTTACTAAGACCGGAATCCAATTTTTGTTGTGGCCAGCACGCTATCTAGACCGAAATCAGATAGAACATGTTTGGAATAAACCGGGAAAACAAACAAAGAAATCTATCACAAACTAACCAAAGAGACTTCCAAACTACATTGGTTGAAGTATGGAACCTAACGCCAGAAAAGTCATTGACAATTTTATAAATAGAAGGTATGCACAGATGTATGCAGGCAGGTTTGACAGCGAGAAGAGGCATTACTAAAAACATTCTTTAAAACTATATTCAGTTCTCATTATGTTAGGTCGAAATTCTTTACAATTAAAATACCGAGCCTGCTATTTTTTGTGTTGAAAGTGTTAGTATAATTAATTGTTTTTGTAGAACAATTCTATTAAGCTTATATTGTACAATTAAATCTGCTTTCATATTAATTAGCCTCTTTTTATTACGTTTCTCCAACTGTAGCCATGATTGTATATATATTTATAATAAGTAATGCTTAATAGGTTTTATTAATATCTAATTAATTATTTAAAATCGATACTAATTACTGATAGTAATATATTCGAATATAATATAATCATATCATAAAGAGGTAAAGTTTGTGAGTTTGTGAGTTTGTGACGTTACGTTGTAGGGGGTAATCTCAGGAACTATAGGTCCGATTTGCAATAATCTTTCAATGTTATATAGTTCATTTATCGACGCTAAGACCAATAGGAGCGGATCACCGATGAAAAATGTTTCAAAATTGGAATATTTTCCCCTTAAGAGCTTCCGCTGCGTGTTAGCGTTAGCCCAAAGTAACTATTACTATGCGGACGAAGTTGCGGGCAGGAGCAAGTTATTTATAATTTATAATAATTTTATTATCCATATAAACCATCACTGGTATACTATATTATAAAGAGCCATAATTGCAAAAACACAATTATGAGTATTAAATATATGATACAATAATGAACAGTTTCAAGGTTTAAAAAAATCGATCAAAAACAAGTTAACAAATCGTGGATAAACTAGAAAAATATATGTTATTATTGTAGTATGGACATATAACCGTGTTGTAAGTAAAAGCCTTCGAAACAGAATTATACTGATAAATACGAATCGAGTTCCCGAAGGTGGAACATTGTTACAGCGTATAATTTCGTTTAGTAAGTCGATATAAATGTTAGTGGTAAAATAAATAGCGAGCACTTGAATAAATATCCGTATTGTCCTCATTTTCTGTTATATTATGTGCGTTTATAATATGTCTATGTGGTACAATAATGGTGTGTTTTCATAAGTTTACCGACACTGTACCTACAGCCGTGGAAATAGAACAAAATATGTATACAAGTATGAATAAACCGCATTTATTTATATAATATTCCATCAAAGTACTTGTAAGATACAATTAAAAACATCCTCATCTATGGCATATTGTGTTTTGCAAATTTATTACTTTGATATATTTTCTGAATATTAATTAATGATTGAATATTACTCATGACACTGTCATAATGTTAGCAACATCTTTTAAAATTTTGCAATAGGTAGGTGTTTTGTTATTTATTTTAAAACACAATCACATATTAATTTAAAATGTATATTTCGCGTATTCATTTATTCGATATTAATCGTTTATATAATAAATATCTTTAAATGTTGAATAAACAATAAAGCGTTGTTTGTAACACAATTTCGTAAACAAAATAACATGAAAAGTAGCTTAATTATTCATATTTTATATTCGTCGCGTCCGTCAGGAGGAAACACCTGAATTTTAAGCACCAAAGCACTCAATAGCATTAATAAATATATATGTACATGTTTATACCACAATGCACGCTCAAGATATTTGAATGAGGCCTAACAAAGAACCCTTAAAATTCCGAATTATCCACGTTGATCAAAGGGGTCTCACAACTTCGAGTGCATACATAAATACAAATAAAGGAATGAAGTGACACAGGTGCTATCTAACCACTATTTAGTCACCGCATACCATTTCCTAATGTTCAGCTTGTTTGTTTCACAAACATTCATGTTTTATTATGTTACTTTAGTATTTGTATTGACTCCCTTCCTTATTCGGGAATCTTATTTATAAATTATAATTTACGTAATCCAAATATGTTCTAAGTTATACAACTATGTACTTTCTAACTAGTCATTTGTTACGCTTTCACGCTTTAACTACTCAGCCTATCATACAGGTTGTCAGGGTACAGAAAAGGACATAGGGTAGCTTTTGCTTTTACCGTTTACACTAAATCCAACCCGAGCGAAACCTGGGGCTAAAGCTAACGAAAAATAAACTACTAGTTATACCCGTGACTTTGCACGCCTTCGTCAGCGTAAAACCCTACGTAAAAACAGTGATTAATAAAGTCATTTAAATATAATTAGTCCGTTTACCTATCTACTTTTCTCTCGTACTGACGCCACGTCGTCATTAAAGCTACAATAACTCTTGATAGAGTAGACCGCTTTTAATCAAACAAAGAATAAATTACTCTCGAGGATATGCTTTATGATTTTTGAAGGTTTATTGTTTACCCAGTACTTTAGCAATGATACATGATCATGCAAACGGACAGACAGGTTTTTCAAAAAAACATTTAAATGTATTCTATTAGGTACTTATTTCTAGACACCTTCAACAAATTTTTTTAGGAAGATCGAAAAAGTACAGTCACGTTAGATTTATGTTCTTATTATATGTATAGAAAATTTCATTTATATCGTATGTTATAGTTTCTGATAGTATTGTAAGCAATTATAATATACTTTTAAATTCCAAATGACATAACTCCCTTATACAACATTATATAGGCTGTTGAGCTGTTTTAAAATTATTCTGAATTAAAACTAAATACAAATAGATAGGCCAAATACTTGTGTCATATTATAACATCCTTTATAGCTAAAATATTTACAAGAATTTGCAAAAAGTTGTATGTAAAAATGTATTAATATAGATTCACATAACCGCAGTTAAAAACTATACTATATTTACTTTATAAATGATATGAGTAATGGAATTATTTTTCTTTTCAACTTAAATGTTTTAGTGCAGAAATTTGTTTTAATATTCTGAATATAACATTTATTTATATATTAGATAACTCGAAATCTAGACATATTAAAATAGTAATTGACCATAATTAATCGTAGTCACGATATTTTATTCCTATCGCCTTATCTACATAAAAATTCTAAAGAATGATAACATTTTCTAGAACATTAACATAAAACTAAAATTATATTTTTTTATACCTGAAGCTTTTTCTCATAACACATATATATTATATATTAAATCTATACTATATTATAAAGTTGGAGATCTGTGTGTTTATTTACTTTAATGCGCTAATCTCAAGAACTACTGGTCCGATTTGAAAAATTCTTTCAGTGTTATATAGCTGATTTGTCGAAGAAGGCTATCACAAATAGGACTAAGGCTAAGACAAATAGGAGCGAAACAGAAAAAGAATGTTTCAAAATGTTTTTTTTTTCTATTGTGAGCTTCCGTTGCGTGTTCGTTAGGCTAAAGTAACTATTCTTAGTAATAAAATATCTTGAAAGATTTTTTATAAATCTTGCGCTCGAAGTGTCAATGAAAATTACAATAACTTTAGTTAAGTTTGGCTGAAAGTCCGATTAATTTAATATCTTCACATCAGCCTGTAAGAGACTCAGTACACACTACAAATAAAAGGCAAGGCATTCTCCTCAAGGAAGGTAATGTCACAATCAATACGCCAGCCCACGACGTATTTACAACTTCAAACTCCTATAATCCACAGTTCTATATTTTCCCACAAAGAGTGGAATTTCTTTCTCAGGTTCAGGTTTCCTCATCTTCACCATCAGCCAATAAGGTTATCAGTTTAAATTGGTTGATTTACATTAACCCAAAAAATCTGTTGGTACCTGCCAGGGTTCAAACCTGCGGACGACTTGTAATGGTATGAGTTGATAAATTTGTGTATACTTCTCTCACAGAACTAAATAACACCATATTTAAGTAGATTTATATTTTTGTACTGGTTCTTCAAATTAGCTACTAATCTCGGTATTCAATTCGGTACAATCGATTATGAGTTACAACAATCTCCAATTGCAATCGATGACGTCAAGGCTATTTGCAAATCTCTTCTTAATGAAAGTAAACAGTAGGTTTCCGTTCAAATTTCAAAGTCTACGTATAAAACTCACATTTAGTGTGAAGGAACGATCAATGTCATAATTTTATTGTGTTCATCATAATAATTATTGTGGAATAAATAGCCAGCGAATTTACAAGTTATCGCATGTTTCTGTTGGGCATTTGTTGAGTGTAAATTTCGGGCATTAGAAAAGCTGACGTATCATATGCTAATAATAATTTAGAATTCAATATGAATTACTGTAATTTACTATTTATTATATTTAGTAAAATCGCATCCATAATCCATATCAAATTGTAAATTTTTTCGTTTTTACATATACATGGTTATACTAGTCGTAGTTTCTTAAAAATCACAGATGAAACTATCGCTCTAATTCATTTTTAGATAAGAACCAAAGTCTAAAAGTATCAAAATTTAATTGAAACCTATTCAGTAGTATTTGAGTGATGCACGCACGTCATACTCTATTATTTTATTTATATAGACTGTTTAGAAACACTGATGATGATTGGTCCGACCGGTTTCGGCCATGGCGACCACTTTGACCCCTAAGCTTATAAGCGGCGCTGGTGTGCTCGAAGATGGCTTATGTAGCCTATCTTCGCGGCGAAACTTCGTGAACATTGAGGACACGTGAGTACGCCGTTCTCAAAATGATATGTTAATGAAACGCTAGATGATCAGTGAACGCGACATTTCTAAGACATTTTTAGGTGGTAGAGCCACGCTGAATCTATTACTGGCTTCAGCATGAATGGGCCGGCTCGCCCGTGGTAATGCCACCTTCTCACAGAAAACCGACGTGAAGTAACAGTGCGTGCGGTCAGTGAGAGCGCCGGAGGCCCACCTCTCCTCCCTTCCCCTCTCCTCTTCCCATTCTCCCCCCTTCCCCTCCAACACAGGCACACAGGCTGGTCCAAATTGAATGTTAACAATAACATAAAGAAATGCAAATAACATACTCGCATTTCTCAAGTATTAATGTATCTTTAAATTGAGTTACAGGTCGAGGTCCTACATTTTACATAAAGAATGAGCCTCAAATACATATTTGCCATTGAAATATTTACCTACCGCAGTACGTAAGTACATTCATTGTATGAAATTGGAAAATTAATTAAAGCAGAGTATTATATTTCATTATTTTCAGCAGAGTAGGGCAATATCAGATAACAGCTATGTATGTGGGTTACTGAGGCCGATAAAAATTGCCATTCAGCGGATATAAAACTGTGTGTCGTGTTAAATATCTGAAAGTATTATGTTCATTTATAGAGCGATTGAATTTGTAACAAAACCAATTCAATTAAACTGTTTCTGTTTTTATGTAATTTATAATTTTGGATCGTTGTTATTAAGTTTGAATTGCATTATAAAAATTGATTTCAAAACAATTTTAGGAAACTTTTTTTATTTCCGTAACTTTTAAATGCTATTAAAAACGTTAATTAATCATTCTGCTTATCTACTTATCTATACATATAATAAAAATGAGTGTCGGTATGTAACAGCAAATAACAAAAATGCAATTTTTAAAATTTTTGTCGGTCTGTCTGTCTCTCTGTTTGTTCCGGGTAATTTCCGAAACGGCTGGACCGATTTTAATGAAAATTTCACTGACAGATAGCTGAAGTTACAGCGGTTGACATAGACTACTCTAAATTAGACTAAGTTTTAACCGCGGCTTCATCTGCAATGCTATCTCCAAAACGGATGGACCGATTTTCACAAAACTTTAACCAACAGATAGCAGATATCATAAAAAGTAATTTTATATATTTTAATTTAGACTAGCTGTTAACCATGGCTTTTCCCGCAGTACTATCTCTAAAACGGTTTGATCGATTTTCAAGAAACTTTATTGGTAGATAGCTGATTTTATAAAAAATAATTCAAGTAATTTTAATTTATACTAGCTGTTAGCTGTGGCTTCACCCGCAGTACTATCTCCAAAACGGTTAGACCCATCTTCACAAAACTTCCATTGGCCAATAGCTGACTTTATAAAAATGAATTCAAGAAATTTTAGTTTATACTAAGTGTTAACCGTGGCTTCACCCGCAGCACTATCTCCAAAATGGTTAGATCGATCTTCACAAAACTTTCATTAGCCGAAAGCTGACTTTATAAAAAGTAACTCAAGCAATTTTAATGTATACTTGCTATTAACAGTGGCTTCACCCGCACTACCATCTCCAAAATGGTTACACCGACTTTCACGGGACTTTCACTGGTGGACAACGAATCTTATAAAAAGTAATTTAAGTTATTCTATTTTAGACTAGCTGTTAACCGCGACTTTGTCTGTATGAAATTTAGCAAGATTTCAACTCATTCTTTATTTTTAATTAGGTACGTAATTATCAACTTATTGATTACAATTCACCCGATTAGGCCTCTCACGGTGTACCCGATTAGGCCTCCCACGGTGTACCCGATTAGGCCTCCCACGGTGTAACCGATTAGGCCTCCCACGGCAGCGGCTCAAGCCTAGGTTCGATCCCTCGGTAGGGAGCCCTTGAGTGCGTTGCTTGCGCGATACGGTGACACACAAATATACATCACCGCTACAACACTACACGATCACCCCCACACACGTGCATGCCTACACGCTTATACATGAAAGTGGAAGGGTTTACTTTTTTCCCCTTATCGAACTGAAAAACTCTCAATTTTCCGATAATAAATATATGGAGGAGTTGTTGAGGCGTGTATGCTTGGTACACATATACGTTTCAACAACTCATACATATATGAATAGTTACCTAGGTTAGCTAAGATAGGTTGCGATTTTGCATGCAACAGGCAACATCCAAGCCGAGGTGTGCCGTGCACCCTTGAGCTGGTTGCCAAAATAAAGTCGGCTGAGTGCCTTAAGCGCTCGCGTTATTAGTCGGGTGAAGCTGTTAAGACCTTGCTGGGTCAATAGCGTAGTCATTTCGAAAAAAAAATATTGATTACAATTCTTCATTATAATTATTAGTAACTTTGAAGATAGACGAGGTCTTCCTAATAAGATCTTAGACCATAAATGTATTACGTAAAGAGCTCCTTTATACAATTTCTTGCGGAACAGAAAAGCGTTTATTTTTTTATAGTAACAAAATCTTTTTTTACAATAGAAACGTATATTAAATGTAGTGTAGATGTAAATCTTTATAATAACATTTAAGTAATTGTTTCATTCGTGCCTTAACACAGTGTAAGGGAGCACTGAGCTAGTTATATGATGGGGTAAGGTTCCAAATACGCTGCTGATGACAAACCTCATTTGGCACACTGTTAGTAGTATATATATAACTAATGTATACATTACATATTACTGTAAGCGGCGTGTGTTTCGTACTTACAATAGTTTTTAAGAGCATTTCTATAATTGTACATAGTCTCACAATTTTATAATACTTTAATACAATTAAAAAAAAAACGCGTGCGGAGCTGCGGGTACAGCTAGTTCTAAATACAATCTGTTAATATAACTCAATATATGTAACAGATATTTTTTTATTTAATTCCATATTTCGTCTTATATTTAATCTCCACTGGCATGCAACAATGTGGATACAGGTTGAGTATATCCTGTTAAACAAGCTTTTTGGACACATATTTATTCTTTGCAATGGTGTCCAAAGCACCGTTTAATTTATTATCGACATTAACTCGCATTTCTCATATATCTCACTTAACAATCTCATAAACAGTCGATGTACAATTGTTCTAAACAATCACCGTTATCTATTTTCATAAAGATTTCAATCCATTCCTTTATCACGTTTCTCGGATACGAGAACAAATAGAAAGAGTAAAGGAATAGTGGAATATTTTCAGCAAAGGTAGAATATTCAATAGGTGTTCAATAGGTAGGTTCAATACTCAAATTCTACATAGCTGCGTAACATGAGATTAATGATTTGAAGGAATTGAAGTACCTATGTTTAAACTTTAAACGTTACAGAAAACTAGTCCTCCTTCCAATCTGTCCACTCTAGTATAGATATGACGTGATATAATGCAATGATAAAAATCCAGATTAGGCCCCTCTTGGCAGCGGCTAAAGCCTAGGTTCGTTCCCTCGGCGTGGAGCCCTTGAGGGCGCTGTTCGCGCGATACACTCACACAAAATTTTACATCACTGCAACACAACATTACACATATCAGCCCTGTGTACACGCATACACGCTTACACATGAATGTGGGGTTCTATTTCTTTCCATTATCGAACTGAAATCGTTTAGAAAATTATCTGATACGAAATATATATAAGTAGTTGTTGAGGTACGTATGCTTGGTACACATATATGTTCCAGAAACTCATATATGTATGAATAGTTAGCTTAGTCTAGCTCAAATAGATCGCGAATTGCACTTATTAGGCAACAGCCCAAGCCGAGGAGTGCTGTGCACCCTTGAGCTAGTTGTCAAATGGAATCTGCTGGGTGCCCTAAGCGCTCGCCTTAGTAGTCCGGTGAAGCTGTTAAAACCTTGCTAGGTCAATAACATAGTTCGAGAAAAAACAAAAAACGGTGATAAAAAGCCTGAAGATAATAATTATTTAAATGAGAAGTATTTGGTTTGCCACTATAAATAATTGATATTCTTGTAACTGTAAGCTAAAAAGACTAATTCGTGTACTTATTACTTTTATATTTTTTGTGCCTTGTAGGATTTAAGCGTTTCACGTTATATGACGGTGACGTCTAGGATGATAAGTACGCTATATTTACAGGACTGACTCTTAAGTAAAAATGCTAGAACACAGCTATAAGTGCTTGATAACAGATTTTCAACCTGCCAATTATAGCTAGCCAGACTGGTTTAGGAAAAACGCAGCCTACTGTTATGACATAGGTTCATCGTCTGCTTTTCCTTCACAGACCGTCGATCGATGCAACGTCGGAATATATGGATAGACTATCACTGAATTATTGTCGTGTCAGGTTGAAGTTATACGGTGTCATATATAAAAACACATGGTACATATAAAATGAAAATATGTGCCTAACGTACTCAATGTAAATTATTATTATCATTCAATGTGACGCATATATAACTATACTACCTTATACTGATATTCGTGCTTTATTACCAAGTATAAGTTTACATTCTAATTGTGATTACTGAGAAACGATGACGAATTCTTGACCTTTCGAATGTTTTCTGTAAAACATATTTAAATTGAGAGGCATCGATTCCCTTACAATAAAATAAACTCGATTGATTCATTCATCACTATACAACTTACGAATTCAATACGTTAATCTAATACCTTTAAACGAGCAATTCTTGTATATTTTTATATTTGTATATATTCATGATCTCGGAAATGGCGTCATCTATTTCCGTGAAATTTAGTATGTAGGTAGTTTCGGGGACGATAAATTGATCTAGCTAGATTTAATTCATAGAAAACTTTTTTTTACTAAGATTTCAATCAAAAATGTTTTTTAAAGAACCGAGCTAGGCTCGGTCGCCCAGGTACTTAGGTTTAATTGGTAAGAAATGGAAATCATGGGGTTTTGAATAAAATTAAATTTCAATCCGATTAAAAACGTGATATTTCATTTCAACACTTTTTATTTTTGTATTTATTAATTTTACAAGATATTCTACTAGGACTAGACGATAACAAATATTTTATTCTCTGCCAATTTCAAGATAACAACAAAACATAATGTAACAAGAAAACAAATTTTAAATGATATAAGGTAAAATAATTATGTTATGTTTAAATATTAATGAATAAACGTTTACTAATAAATGTGCAGATGGTAATTAGTTTATAAATACTCCAAGTGATATATAAATAAATAAAATGTAATTAAAATATTTAATTATATTCACCACGCAGTGTCCACTGAGTGTTTTGAGATAAAATAACATAACATATTTGATGAAGTCATAGGGTTTTCAAAACAAGTCCCATGTCGTGCATTTATTAATGTTCCGTTTTTTTTTTTCAAAATGAAATTGCTGTTGTCCTGGATTGGTCTTCACAGCTTCACCGAACCATTGAGGCGAGCGCTAAAGGCGCTCAGCCAATTTGGGATGTTTGGGCGACTAACTCAAGGGTGCACGGCACACCTCGGCTTGGGCTGTCGCCTTTTTTGTGCAAAAAACGCGACCTATCTGAGATATCCTAAGCTAAGCTATCTAGATATACGTATATGAGTTATTGAAACATATATGTGTATCAAGCTTGAGTGCCTCAAGAAATCCTATATGTATTTTGTGTTGGAAAAATTCTTCAAAACTATATAGAATGGATAGGATAAGGAAAAACAAGGGTAGAACTCTTTATCGTTTATTTCTCTGTAAAAGAAAAACAGCGTGTAAACGTGTAGACGTGCACGTGTGTATAGGTGATGTGTGTGATGTTCTAGCAGTGATGTAAGGTTTTGTGTCACTGTATCGCGTGAGCAGCGCACTCAAGGGCCCCAAGCCGAGGGAACGGACCTAGGTTTGAGCCGCTGCCGAGGGGAGGCTAATCAGGTCCCATTTTTGGCTATTCCATAATTTAAAATCTATCTAATACCTTTAAACGAGCAATTTTTGTTTATTTTTATGTTTCTATATATTCAGGATCTCGGAAACGGCGTCATCCATTTCCGTGAAACTTAGTATGTAGGTACTTTCGGGGACGATAAATCGATCCATCTAGATTTTATTCATAAAAAACTTTTTTAACTAAAATTTCAGGCAATGAAAAAATATAGCTAAAATATGAAGGTAAATTTCACCGCCGCTGTTAAAACAAAAATAGCTCAGGTGGAAATTGATTGCTTCGAAAATCCGTGTAACCCCAGTTGGAATCTGAGTGTATATAATTAAATTTTTTTTTGGAAAAAAAATGCTAATTTTGCGAGGCAAACCTAACAGCTTATATTGATTAAAAAATGTTTTTGAAAGAACTGAGTTGGGCTCGATCGATCGATACCTTATTAATATTCTCTCGAATAACGCCAAAACGTCAAACTATACAAAATACGATAGAATGGAATTATAGTACACTTAAGTTGTGAAAAATACGTTTCTTAGAAATATACCAGCAGGAATATTTAATGCGTAGTCATAAAGTGTATTGCTCACACGGGCTGACTCAGTAGAAGGCAAGTATAGAAAAGTAACGCCATACTGACTGGTCGGGTTGCGGTCACGTCAGCCGAGAACAGGTCTAACTCCATTAAATTTTTATTTTTAGTAAAGCACCTACCAGGCCACGTGGTGCACGCAGACAGGGTGAAACACTATAAAATTGTACAACTAACTCCGTACATGTAATAATAATCGTAACTCGTTTATTGATTCAGCTTTCCTTTGTCTGAACGAACAAAGATACCGCAATTCATATTCGAAAACGCAACCGTTTCGACTTCGTAATAATGTGCCCGTTAATATTATATGCATCAGACCCACTTATTATTAGTTTTTCATGAATATTTTGTTTTTGTATATTCGTTGTAGTAAAATTTCAAAGATGAAAATTATATGTTTTTGTGGCGCTTAAGTAAGAATTATATTTAATTGCAAACTCCGTATAATAAATGTGTGAGACAAGGAAAACGTCTTTTATGATTATTTTTTTATAGGAGGCAAACGAACAGGGGGGTCACCTGATGTTAAGTGATCACCGCCGTCCATAGACGCTAGCAACACCAGGATAGCCGCAAGTGCGTTGCCATTATGTGTTTGGGAGGAATGGAGTATGGGAGGGGAGATGGGCCTCCAGCGCTCTAACTGACCGGACGAAACGCAACAATGCAAGCACTGTTACCTTACGTCGGTAAACATTTTATTTATGGTAATTATCATTCATTAGGAAGACTGATCTATTATAGCCATTCTATATAGGCTTGTACATAGCTTGTGTTATCATTTAAAAAGGTTTACAATTATCATTGTCATAACACAAATAGTAACTAGAATATAGTGAATAATAATGTATATCCTTCCCGAAATTTTTTCACACGCTTTTCGAATAATTATAGTTTACGTGAAAGCTTCTTTCCAACTATTATTATAATAGCTTTATATATGAGGGTGGAACCAAGTTGGGTACCTGCCTCGAGTGGTAATTTAAAGCAGAGCCAAATAAAAAAAAAAACTGGAAAAATTTCAAGTACTTAAGCAAATGAATCCTATTAGCTATGCTAATGGTTTTTTCTATACAATTGGTATTTTACAACTTATATTACTAAATAGCTAAATTAGTTTAGTTTAGACAAATTCGCGAAGATGCATCCAAGGTAACAGCCCAAGCCGAGGTGCAGCTACTCTCGCACCCTTGCCAAATGGGGAAGTGTCTTAAGCGCTCGCCTTAATAGTGCGGTGAAGCTGTGAAGCCGGCCAGGTTAATACCGTAGTCAGTTAGAATATAAAGTTCCAATTTACAAACATTTAAATACATTTTTTAAAGTAACATTATATTTATATTGTAAGAAAATACAATAAAAACTTTTGACTTTAAATATTTCATTTTATTTATTTCTTAAGGTGAGGTAAGGGTTCTTATCATATAACTTCGTTGATTTTGTCTTTATAATTTATCTAGTACTTGATAATTTATGTTTAGTCTTGAGGTAAGAGATTAGTCCTAAGTTAAGTTTTAAAACTAAAAATTATGGATATTTTCTAGTAAGATTTAATTAGTAGTAATTACAACACTTTCTAAATATAAATGTAAAATAATTTACAACTTACAACGGTTAGTTTACTAGTGAGATGTAACGTAAATGTTTTATTTAAAACATAGGTTCTGCTGTTCTTGCTTTAATTTGGAGTATTATGTTACTGCAAGGTTTCTTATTGTAATTTTAACATGTGCTTGTACTCTCCCGATACGCCAAATTAATTGTCAGTTAAAGGCATACTGAATCTTAAACAATAACAGATCATATCTTAGAAGTAAAATTGTAATACATACCTCGATACTGTATGTTACATTGACAAATATTTTTAATAGAAATGTTATTGAACATATTTTTTTTTTATAATATGTAGATAGTTCGGTGAAGCTGTAAAGTCCTTTCCAGGCCAACAGCGTTTTCATTAAAAAAAAAAACTGTGGTTTCACAATATCAAGCGATGACGATTCAGTCGTTAGTGTCATCGGGCATTGTGTCGATTAGAAGTAGATTCACATCCTTGCAAATGAGCCGTTATTATATGCGTATATATACGTTGTTCTGCCTTGTGAATAAAAAAAATCCTAGAATCTTTTTTTTACAAACTGACTACGGTATTGACCAAGTGAGGTCTTTACAGCTTCCCCGGACTCAAGAATCAAACCACAGCGCCACCTACTTGGTCCAATGGTAAATATAATCGTTCCTAAATTCATCTAAACACATAAAGAAGATTTCATCAAAATCTGCCCGGTCGCTTAAGAAGAACCTAACTCACGTACAGATAGATATAACATGTGACACATCAGTCCATCGATTCTATTCTAGGGTATAACGAAATCGGGGCCGAATCTGTCGGACGCGCAGTTCGGCTTCCGGTCGGGGCGTTCCACGCTGGATGCCCTGACCCTCTTGAAAAAGGTCTCCACGGAGGCGACCTTTGAGGGTTAAAGAATATTGGCGGTGTCCTTGGACATCGCCAACGCCTTCAACAGTCTGCCGCACAGTCTCATACTGGAGGCGCTCCGCTATTTCGGAGTGCTCCTGTATCTGCGGCGGCTGTTGGAGGCGTACTTTGACGGGAGAGAGGTCGTCTTCGTGGATACCAGAGGGTGGATGGTCCGGCGCAATACGGCGCCGGGGTTCCACAGGGATCGGCGTTAGGGCCACACCAGTAGAACATGGACTACAACTGGGTGCTCGGCGGCGCGGTCCCTACTGGAGCGCGCCTCATATGCTACGCGGATGACACCCTAGTCGTAGCCCGAGGAGGGGAAATTAAGAGCCTATTGCGCGCCTGGCCACGGAGGCTGTCACTCTCGTGGTCAGGCGCATCAGAAGATTGGGCCTCGAGGTGGCCCTTGAGAAAACCGAGGCCCTAATGTTTCATGGGCCTCGGAAGGGGCCACCTCAGGGGGCCCACATATATGTTGAGGGAGTCCGTATCAGGGTGGGGACCCGGATGAAGTATCTGGGCCTCACCCTGGACGAACGCTGGCGGTTCGAACCCCATTTCAAGGGGCTCGGATCGGGCATAGTTGGGGCTGCAGCGGCGCTCGGACGACTTCTTCCCCATACGGGGAGGCTAGGTGCCGCCTGTCGTCGCCTTTGCATGGGACTAAGGTGGTCCATGACCACCTATGGGGCACCGTTAAGTGTGGACGCCCTCAACGCCACCAATATTCGTGCGTCGAGGGTGATACGGGGTTACCGGACGGCGTCCTTTGCGGCGGCCACGGTGCTGGCCGGCTCCCTTCCCTGGGAGCTGAAGGCGGAGGTGCTTGCCGCCGTATACAACTATACGGCGGTTAAGAAGCGGATGGGGAAGCTCCCGGGGAATTGGAGGAGAAAAGAAAGGTTGAGAGAGGGGTGAGATTGAAGAGGTGGGGGCGGGACCTGGCGGACACGCAGTACGGTAGATATACTATCGACGCCGTCCGCCCGGTCCTGCCCGAATGGCTTAATAGAAGATGGGGCTCCCTAACGTTCCGTCTGGTGCAAGTGCTGACCGGGCACGGATGCTTCGGTTGTTACCTGTATTGGATAGCACGCAGGGAGCCGACCACCGTGTGCCATGAGTGCGGCGCTGAACCGGACACCGCGCTGCACACACTTTCCGAATGTGTTGCGTGGGAGGAGCGATGCCGCATTCTGGCTGCGGCGGTAGGTGATGATCTCTTGCTGCCGAGCGTCGTCAAAGCCGTCCTCTGCAGCGAGAATGTGTGGAATGTTATTGCCTCCTTCTGCGAGGAGGTCGTCTCGCAGAAGGAGGAAGCGGAGAGGGTTCGCGAGGAGGACTCTCTAAGCGGGTCTCTCCGCCAAAGAAGAACTGTTAGGAGGAGGCGCCAGTTCACGCGCCTTCTCACACCACCGTAGCCGAGCCAAGGGAAGGTGGGTCGGGGGCCCCATCTTCCCATTGCACAGGTCCGGCGGACGAGAAGGAGACGGCCGGCGTGCACCCGGCTGTCTCCTTACAAGACGAAGGCCCGGCGGCGGCACTTCTGCTGCTGAGCCACACCGCTGGGGTGGCACGATGAAGTCTGTAGAGATCTCGTGCCTCCCCAAACCATAGCGGAAGACGTACACCGTGGGGTTTTAGTCCGTGCGAGTCGGACATAACCCTCCCTCTCCCCCGGGAGGGTGGGTATCCATAAGGGATTTCCCCACGTAAAAAAGGGAATAACGGAATTAACTATCTATGTGACAAAATTGTGATAATACCATGATGGTAATAGTTTTTCTAAGCTCGCCCTGAAAACCTGTCGCTAAGCACCTATGGGTCTGTTTCTCTAGACGCATTTAAGAGACAGTTGCCCTCTAAATTTAGCCTTTTTATCATTGCTACATTGTCATTGTCAAAATCAGGTGAGATTGTAGTCAAATACTAAAACCTATAATAAAATATATGTCAGGGTTTTTTTCCCAGCATATGTAATCTATATTTTACTATATATGCGTATATACTGTTCACAGGAAGGTAAATTTTCTTACACTTGTATACACAAGTCTGGTATACGAACATGAAAATAAACAAACAAAGCCTTAGTACATTTACAAACGTTTGAACTGGTGTCGCAGCTGTGACCAATTTGTGGTACTCGCAAACAAGGGCCTCCATTCTATAATTCGTTGATACATACAAGGACTAAATTACAAACATGTGTAAACAGGTTTCAAAAGAACTACGACTCATTTAGTACTAAAATTATGTCTTTTGAAATGTTTATAAAAATGCAGTTAGTAACCATTCTAAAGTTAAGTTTATATTAATATCGAATTACATTGTTAACAGATTTTTATTAGATTAGTTGGTGGGTGGTAGTCACGCTGAAGCTATTACTGGTTTCAGCATGAATGGTTCGGCTCACTTGGGGTAGTACCACCCTCTCACAGAAAACCGTCGTGAAGTAACAGTGCTTGCATTGTTGCGTTTCGTTGGGTCAGTGAGAGCACCGGAGACTCATCTGCCCTCTCCTCGCCCTTCCCTCCTTACCTCCCAATACCCCTTTCCCCAATACAGGCTTGTAACCCACTAGCGACTCCCCTTGTGTTGCAAGTGTCTATGGACGACGATGATCACTTAACGTCACGTGACCCGTTTGTTCGTTTGCCTGCTATGACATGAAAAAAAGATACTAGCATGTCCACGCGGCTTCACTTTCGTAAATGTAAATTTAACATCCTCCTCGGGAATAGTACTTTTTTCCTAACCCTCTTATGACCTGTCTTCTGTAGCTCAGACAACATGTATGCAATATTTTATGATAGTCATCTTAATAGATAAGACATGAAACAGTAACAAACACATACAAACTCACATTCTCATTTATTATCATTAGATAGTATAAAACAAACTCCTCTGTCACGTCTGTCTGTCTATTTGCGATAAACTCAAAAACTACTAAATGAATTTTCATGAAGTTTTCAGCAGTAGATAAAGTGAATCACGAGCAAGATTTTGGTATATTATTTGTCAATTTTCTTTATTATCATGGCGGGTCAACGTCCGCGGGGCCAGCTAGTCTATACTAATATTATAAAGAGGTAAAGTTTGTGAGTTTGTGACGTTGTGCTGTTGTGACGTTGTAGGGGGTAATTTCAATTACTACTAATCTGATTTGAATTATTCTTTCAATGTTATATAGCTCATTCATCGAGAATGGTTATAGGCGATATACCATCACTTTAAGACCAATAGGAGCGGAGCACATATGAAAAATGTTACAAAATCGGGATGTTTTTTCCTTTTGAGAACTGCTGCGTGTTAGTGTTAGTGTATCTATTTCACGTGAACGAAGTCGCGGGCAGAGGCTAGCTATATATTTATAACAAGAAACAACAACTACGTAAATACTCTTAAGTATTTAGTTTTTTTATTTACAGCGAAAGGTCTTCACTAACCCTATGAGAAAAAGGTTTATATCTCCCTTAAAGGTACCTGTCGAGTAATTACAGTTTACCCTAAACCCTACTTTACTCAAGAAATTGTTCCCTCGGGCTAGCGTAGTATTACTCAAATTCCACAACAAACGTTTGTGGATCGAAAGACATAATAAATCGGTTACAGATATGACTCTACAAATGTGTGAAGACGCTTGTGGTTTCCGCACATACCTCTTATTCTCTACGCCTTCGTTCTTGGACAGCCGCTTACTTTTTGCTTGTTCCTTTAAAAGATCAGAACGTGTTTGAGAAGATCGACTTAGATCCATTATGGATACGAAGAAAAGTTTCATTTCCCATACAATGATTACGTGTATAAATTTATGAAGTATTGTAGCATTAAGTAAAGTGCAATGCATGGCAATGCGGTACGGTATCTAATGATAATATATTTAGATAGTTGTATAGCAAATCAGACTTCTTAAATAACATTAGATATACCAGCTATTTAAATATACCTATTTCTACCCAACCAGTTAAAATTACTGGTGAATAAGAAAAAAGGCTTATTGTGGTTTCCAATCTATATTTACTCTTAAAAATGACAAGATTCAAGTTAAACAATATTAATTGTAATAGATAAATGAATTTATAGACATTGCCAAATAACAAAACACTTAATTGTTTACAGTTTGTTGCTCACAATTTCGATAATGAAAGAAAACAAAAGACGATAACGAAATAAACAAAAGACGCTTCGGTCTCATGATTCTCCCAAAATGATACGTTTTTTCAAACAAACACAACCTGTCATTTTGGGTGGTACTGGTATAAATGTCAATCACAAAAATGATATTCGTTTGTTGATTTAAAATAACATTAAGTTTATAAAACGTGTTCTCTAATAAAATTATAGTTACAAGAGTTATAACATCATTTCTGAAAAAAAAAGTAATGCAGTAGGAATTTTGAATAGAAATTGCACGACCAGTTTAAATGACTGGTCTGGTAAATCTAGTGATAAGTATTGTTACTTTTTTATGAATTAAAAAAATATTTAACAAGTCACTTAATACGTTATCTGCTATAATAGTTTGTACGCTGTTGTAATCTATACTAATATTATAAAGAGGTAAAGTTTGTGAGTTTGTGACGTTGTGATGTTGTGACGTTGTAGGAGGTAATCTCAGGAACTACTGGTCCGGTTTGAATAATTCTTTCAGCGTTATATAGCTCCTTCACCGATAATGGTTATAGGCTATATATTATCACGCTAAGACTGCTAGGAGCAGAGCACAGATGAAAAATGTTTCAAAATCGGGATGTTTTTTCCTTTTGAGAACTGCTGCGTGTTAGTGCTAGTGTATCTATTCCACGCGAACGAAGTCGCGGGCAGAGGCTAGTAGAATAATATATGAACCAGAGTGACGATTCATTTCAAATGACTTATAAATACAATTTTTATCCGTTATTCATTATCGTAATTAAAACGTCTCATATCTCGATTCATATCGTTCGATTGCAATATATCTATTAAGACGACATTAATGGGTACGAAAGATAATTATTAGGATCTTTTTAATAGTATATATTTAATAAAATAAATAATGAATTGTACCGCTTATCATGCTTGATAAAACATGCATTAATCTGATTCGATAGGTGTTATAATGATACGAAGAAAAAATGGTGGCATTAGTTAGGCAATTAAAAAAGTAAAATATAAATAAATACTGGCTGGTTAAGTTAGATTATCTGTTACAATCTACATTAAAAAATCGTTTCTGTTATTTCAAGATAAAGCTGTGAGCGCTGCTTTTCGCCAGTTCATATAAATAAGTTAAGAATTGATTGGCCGCAGTCACGTCTTATTAGAACAGAAAATGTTAAAGAAAAAGTAAATGAAACGCATCCTTCGTTGACAGTTGACATTGGCGGATGGTTGAACCTGCTGTCGATTGACACTGTGGGTTGTAAATGTAAAAATAAAAAAATAAAAATATTAATAAATATTGTTGCAGATTGACGTTAAGCGACTATAATTGATTACATATGTTTCGGTGAGTCACGCAGCATCTATAAATCGATGTTGACTCTTCCGATGCGATTGAGCACGGCATTTTGTAATATTAGGTCTTTACCTATGAAATTGCCATTTTGTATAAAAAAATTTAAACGATTTTTTTCATGTAATATTTTATTTGTATTAATCGAAGTAATCACCCATGCAATCAATGCATCTTTGCCAACGCAGTCGCAGTTTATTGATGCCCTTCTTAAAGAAATCAGCTGGACGGGAGGCAACAAATTCTTCAATGGCATTTTGTACTGCCTCTCGGGTATTGAATTTTTTTCCCGCCAAGGAGTTATCCAAAATCTGGAAAAAGTAGTAGTCTGCAGGCGCAAGGTCTGGTGAGTAGGGCGGATGACGGATAACTTCCAACCGCAGTTCTTGCAACTTGGAGACCGTCTGCCGTACGGTATGAGGTCACGCATTGTCATGCAGGAGCAGCGGAGACGAGCGATTGACCAATGCTGATTGAAGATGTGCCAGCTTCTCCATCATTGTGTTCAGTTCTTCACTGTAAACATCTGCAATAATGCTCACCCCGTTTGGTAAGAATCTGTGATGAATCACAGCAGCGCTAGACCACCAAACAGTGACCATCACTTTTCTATGGGTAAATTTTCGTTTAGGGCATTGTTTAGGTGCTGAACCAGTATAAAACCAACTTACTGAGCGCTTGCGCTTATCAAACAGAATGCATTTTCCATCGCAGGTAACAATGCGGTTCAAAATTCCTTCATTTGTGTGTCTGTTGAGTAGTGCAAGGCACGTCTCGACGCGTACATCGCGCTGGCGATCATTGAGTTCGTGGGGCACCCAGTTGTCAAGCTTTTTTACCGTGCCAATTTGACGCAAATCAACCAATATTGTTTTGACGCTAACGTCAAAAGCTGCTGCTAATTCAACCGTAGATTGTGTATCATCATCTTTAAAAATCACCTTTAATTCGTCACTGTCGACCAAAGTCGTTGATGTTGTGTGCCGCTTGTGCCGCGTTGCTGCCACGACGGTACTCATATTCCATAATTACTCGAATTTTTAACGTATCCATGATGACAAAAAAGATTGAAATGCGATGAAAATGTAATACTAATCAATAAGCAAATGATGACTTCTGGAAAAAGAATTACATGTTTTTAAAATAAAATTAATTTGAAATTAGAATACTTAGCCATACAAAAATTATTTTGATTTGAAATGGCCAGTACCTACTGCAGAACGGCAATTTCCTAGGTAAAGACCTATTATTTCGTGAACTGTCTAATCGCTGTTGGCTTGACAGGTCTTCACAGCTTCGTCACGCTTTTTAAGTGAGTGCTTAAGACAATCAGCCGTATAACAAGAAGCTCAAGAGCGTATGAGCGTACCTCAGTCTGGGCTATTGCCTTGCATGCAATATTGCCTATTGATCCAAACTATTAAAAAAAGTTAAGTTACAAATACATGTATGCATTGATGACACTCATATGAGTACCTTCATATGTGCCTTACAAGCACGTACACTTATATTGAGTCAAACAATTTAGCTAATAAAAATTAAAAAGAATAAAGATAATAATAGTACTTCTCTTCACACAAACATATGTGTTTGGTGATTTGTGGCGTGTGTGATGAGCTACTGAATACAATGTCACCGCATCAGAATATAAATAAAGGTGAGCAGTTAGACGTAGCATAAACAAGACGAACCAATGTGAAAAAGATCTATCAGAAACTGTTAATATAAGTTTAGTAACATCTTAAAGAGCTGATGTTCGGAATATAGGATAAAACAAAGTCTTCCTTGAATAGATGGTATGCAATATCGGATAAGGAAAATAATTGTAGTAAACATGCTATGTCCACAGTCTCGCAGTTACACAGAAACTATCGGTGTTATTATAAAAAAGTTAAATACGTATTAAATAATTGCTTTAAAAAGGTTTCGTATTAAATACACTGCGCTCGCCGGAGGCAAGTTCGCGTTATCCTTTTTTCGCCAGCCTTACCTAACCTAACCAGACAAAAGAGCAAGATGGCGAACATTCAGCGAGCGCGATGCATTTAAAACGTAACCTTTTTAAAGCAAGTATTCAATACGTATTTAACTTTTTCGTAATAACACCGTATATCTTTTATCATAACGACTTTATTATTATTGCAGTTTAAATGTTATAATCTGCATTTATATTAGTTTTTTTTTAATTACTTAAGGAAGGTAACTCTCAGTAACAAACGAGAGAAAGAAGGAAAGGTCGGCCAGTAGTGCATTAGTACTACAATGGAAAGGCAGTAGCTTGACATCGAGTTCATAGCTGAGGTGATTGCCTGCGTTACGTAAAGTAAGCAATACTTCGCATATCTTTACGAGCCTTTGTCTCGATTACGGACTCCGAACAGAATTGTTTAGGTACACTCGAGTATTATTAAGCTTTGCTACTTATTGAAACTCTGTTATTAACACTTATATCCTATCCTTATTTATATATATAGTTTTAATCTGAACTAAATAATTGTGGAATTAACATTTATAACACTGTAATATTTAACACTAATTTAAAATTTCTTTTAACCATTACTTTATTGTACCATTTCTTAGTACAATTGGCTTCTAATGACTGAATGGAAATAAATTAACGTAAATGCATAATACTCCCTAAAGAGTATATTTTCCTACAGTACCAGCCAATTCACTCAAATACTTACAATCAGCTTTGATTCAGTAATTTAATGAAGGTAAGATAAAAAAATATTATTAGCAAACTTTCTTATAACTTATACATTTTTCTCTGAATTATTTGCCCGAAATAATGAAAAAGTTTATATAAGTCGATTAACTAAACACAAATAAATATTACGCTTGCATATTATTGTCGAATGTACACACGACAGCATTACACAGGCACCATACAAATTCCCGCAGTCTCTTTCGCACAAGACCAGCTCTGTAAGCGTGACAAAGACTAATACGGTGTTATTACAAAAAAGTTAAATATGTATTAAATACTTCCTTTAAAAAGGTTTCGTACTAAATGCACCGCACTCGCCCGAGGCAAGTTCGCGATATTCTTTTTTTGCAAGTCTTACCTAATCTCAAAGCGAGCCAAAAGAGCAAGATGGCGAACATTCAGCGAGCGCGGCGCATTTAAAATGTAACCCTTTAAAGCAAGTTTTCAATACGTATTTAACTTTTTTGTAATAACATCGATATTGTTTTGTGTATATAAAATACTGGAAGTACAGCGTGTCTTTTATATTTGGATAAAGCGACCGCCAAGTCAATCCATAGGTATACTGTTATACGATTTAAAACAAAACTATATTTCCAACATACTGTATCCTAACAATACTTTGACGTGAGCATTGTGAACGTACCAGCTAAATAGTTAATCGATCTGTACAGCGCTAACCCGACAGCAGCTGGTAGACGCTAGTAAATCCTGAACTGAACACGAGATTATTTTATTTATCATAATATAATATGATAAATGTATTTATTGGTGTACACATATAATGATTTTCTTTACTGCTTGATAAATCATACTTGTATATCTGAATTTCCGTGTCTTCAAAGTAAACGGAAAGTTATTTTCATGTTAGACTTATTTTTTATTGATATATTTGGCAGATACATTGTTTTTTTTTCATATATGTCAATCAATCGGCTCATAAGTTTCTTAGTTCGATTTTTTTTCCCAACTGACTACGCTATTGACCTAGCTAGGTCTTAACAGCTTCACCAGACTAGTCGATCTTACTAACGATACTAACGACCGAACGAAAAATCTTACGAACTAGTTTTTTTAGTTCGATCAAGTGTTATTTTAGTGACAAAAATAATAACTACAATATCCAAAAATCACATGTGGACAATAATTTCATTAATGGCAACAACGTTTGACAGATCGCCAAAAAAGTTGCTACTCATAAGTGTTTTTTCATCGAAAAAGGTTTTTATGTCATTCTTCTTTCTACAATGTAGCGATAGATGGCGCTGCACGATATCGATTTCTGGAACCGTTTAATCAGTTGTTATTAAAATTGATCTCCACAAGACCACGGAAAAACTATACTCAATATACAACTAGTTATAAGTCAACAAATTAATACAACAATTCAGCAAACATTAATAAACGTATCATCGTACAAGTACACTTCACACTCAGATTCATTTGATAATTAAAGAATGTATTTAACATGTTTATAATGCCGTGAAATGATCTAATACATAAATAATATTTATATTAGATAACAGATACACGTACGTATCATATTTTGGCAAAAGTAAATCAATAAATACTTTCTGGTTACAAATAAAACGTCGTTATCAATGTATGCCCTTGGGATAAGCACAAAAATAAACACGGAACAAAGTAACACGACGGACGCGAACGTGCCTTCTCCACGCGGAATGCAAATGTATAAACTCCTTTTCATCGACACCCTTGAAAACATAACTTTCCAAATAAGCGATGGTAAACGGACAGGAAGCGAATGTAAATCGATCCACTTGATTTGGTCTTAATCAACCACTATCTACTTGTGTCAATATAAATAACTTTCAAATTTAATTCATCCGTATACAATTTTAACGGTGAACGCGGTGTCTTTGGTTCGTGGTACCTGGTATCATGTTGGATTTTTAATCGATATTAAAGAGTATAGTTTAAGCTTTATCTAGGATGAACGAATTTTAAATGGAAATTCTTTATATCTATATCTAGAGGAATAAGAAAGCATTTTTTTGAAGTAACACTGTTAGGCGCGACTAGGAGTTGACTGGACGACAACGTAACGGAAGTCCGTTACGGCAATGTGGCGTCACGTTTCTGTACCATCCGGTTAGATATTAATTAAACATAACCAAAACTTCTATTAAATCATAGTAATCTATTCGTATTTTTGTATATTTTATTTACTTTGTAACAAAATGTTGCTAATAATATTTTCTGTGTTATTTAAGTTCCGAATTAGCTGATAGATGACACTGCAGATAATTAAGCTTTGATTTAATTTGTTACTTATTTACATTGAAACCAGATGGCAGCACGGTCACGCGCGCGTATATACACAATTAAGTTTATTGTATGATTTTTATTATTAATTAATTTAATATTTTTTAAAGATTTTTTCCAAATTTTTTGATTGATTTATTTATAAACTATTTATTAAGACAATCAAAAATATTTAAAGACTTTAATTCAATCCTGCGTGACGGTTACACGCACACATTTATCTATTAAATGAATTCCCAGAGTGGGTTGAATATATGTCGATTTCTGAAATATTACCGATGCGAAATCCCACCGGGTTTAATATACGCCTAGCTTATATTCTTAGGGGCGTCTATTAATTACGTGAGGGAATTAGGGGCTCAAGCCTAATTACACTAAATCTCAAGTGGGGGAGAGAGGGGATTTCAGCAAATATTACGTAATTTTTTTCGAGCACTACTACTTTCTTTTTAGACTAAAAGAAATCTGACACAATTCTAACAACTCTTATATATATTTCGTATCGGATAATTTTCCAAACTATTTCAGTTCGATAAGGGAAAGAAACAAAACCCTCCTACTTTCATGTGTAAGCGTGTGTGTGCACGTGCGTAGGGGTGATATGTGTAATGTTGTTGCAGTGATGTAAGATTTTGTGTCACTATATGGCGCGAGCAGCGCACTCAAGGGCTCCACGTTGAGGGAACGGACCTAGGCTTGAGCCGCTGCTGAGGGGGGCCTAATCTTGTGTGCGGGAGCGAATTCTACCCCCAGACCAACATAGCCATCAAACGTAATAGAATGTCTATAGTAGTCGAAAAGCTGACGCGATGACCTCTATCATTTCTGATAAACTTTCAACTCTCTAATCCCTAGACTGCTCAAAACTATAGGGGTTCAAATAATCAAAATATACAAACAATCGTAGACCTTATGATGCCCTGGTCAACCGACTGTTGGTAGTACATGTTTAAACAAAACCATATTTAATACATAATTTGAACAATAACAAATTATGTAACATAAAATATACTTTAAAAAAATAGCTACATATTTAAAAGTATCATCCGCCATTTCCTGATTTGGGTCTTAAAAATCAGCAAAGAGGTTAGCTATATACGTAAATAAAAATAGAATAACTGTATTGAAAGTGACGAAGATATATCAATCAATCAATATTATGAATTTATGTTATAAACAATTAAATTTGAAAGTAAAATATTCAAGCTACCTGTATTGTTTACTGTTGCTTCTTCTTATTTATACACTCAAACATGAGTTTGAGTTTTAATTCATATTTTATGAAGGTTTACAGCGAATTTGGGAAAGCGAGAAGTGAATATTATATTTTTTAAAATTGAAAGGTAGGTCTCACATCGGCAAGGTTGTTTACTGTGAAAAATAACATCTGTCGAACGGTTATTTATAAAAACAGGTAGGTATGTGTTAAGGTAAATTTTCTCAGGTGGTTATCATATTCGTAATGACGCATCTTTCCTCCTTTTCTCTTTCAACGCCATTAAGTATAATTTATATTTGTATGAGACCATAAAGTATCGTGCATTGCCTCAGTTGGTTTTACTAGAAACGATGTCGCAATTACAGACGTAATAATTTTATACAAATTTTCGCTATAAGTTTTGGGAAAGCATTTTGTTTAAAAACTATACAAACCCATAACGAGTGCATATTGGCTTGTCTTTATTTCTCAAAGCGATATTATATGTTGAACAGTACCGAATTTTAGTCCTCCTTCTTCGATCCTTATACTTCAGAGTATGCGAGGTCTAAATTAATACTATCCTATTATCTTCTTTATTTTTATAAATAAAATGATAGGCGTCTACTGGTGTGTGCGCATCTCACGAAAACTTCTGGATAAATTTGGATTAAAAAAAAAAACATTTATTTCTCTATTGTATCAGATTTTGGTATATTTCAGTCTAGAAACAGGCTGTATCTACTTTAAATTAATCTCTATTTCTCAAATATTTATTTTACTTTTTGCTTGAAAACAATATACTTGATACTTGCCGAAACCTCCTCTCTCTCCACCCGATTAGGCCTCCCACGGCAGCGGCTCAAGCCTAGGTTCGATCCCTCGGTAAGGAGCCCTTGAGTGCGTTGCTTGCGCGATACGGTGACACACAAATATACATCACTGCTACAACACTACACGATCACCTCCACACACGTGCACGCCGACACGCTACACATCTTGATGGAAGGGTTATTTTTGTTAAATTTTTTTCCCTTATCGAACTGAAAAACTCTCAATTTTTCCGACAAAAATATATGGGGAGTTGTTGAGGCGTGTATGCTTGGTACACATATACGTTTCAACAACTCATACATATATGAATAGTTAGCTAGGTTAGCTAAGATAGGTCGCGATTTTGCATGCAACAGGCAACAGCCAAGCCGAGGTGTGCCGTGCACCCTTGAGCTGGTTGCCAAAATAAAATCGGCTGAGTACCTTAAGCGCTCGCCTTAGTAGTCCGGTGAAGCTGTTAAGACCTTGCTGGGTCAATAGCGAAGACATATAGAAAAGAAAAACTCTCTCTCCCGCGTGAGATGTAGTGAGATTCGGCTGGATCCCCTCCCGTCCCTAAATAACTCACGTAATTAATGGGCGTCCCCTTAACAAAATAAACAACGCAAATGAAGTCGCTGCTATCAGGTAATATTTAATGTACTAAGTTCTATTTATGATATTAAATTATGTATAACAAAAATATTTCATTTTTAATGTGAAATATTGATAAAGAAGAAGATAGTATTGGCATACTGTTCCAACAAATTCAACGCATAAATCGTTGTATTCAATGAATAAATAAGTCAAAATGATATAATTTCTAGTTCAATAAAATCTAAAATAAACAAGCATTGGAAACAAACGGTGTTATTACAAAAAACTTAACCTATCGAATACTTTTTTTTTTAAAGTTTGGGTATGTTCGTATTAAATGCACTGCATTCGCCGAATATTCGACGTTCGGTTAAGATAAAGGATAACGTGAACTTGCCAGGGCAGCGGTCGGTGAGCGCGGTGCATTTAATACGAAAGCACCCAAATTTTTTTTAAGCAAGTATCCAATACTTATTTAACTTTTTGTTACGGTTTGAATAATAAAACTTATGTCGTTGAGGTAAGACTACATTGTAAGAATTAGAATCTGTGGAGTTATCACCGTGTGAAACTGGTTTCAGTCCGTACAGACTTGCATAAAAAGTTATCCGATGGGCAAGTCACTCGTCACTCTATCGAGTATTAGGTAATGGCCGAAATTGTTGGTATGATAACAGTCGTTATCTTAATAGTCGTATTGATATAAGAATTAGAAATAATGAGGTCGTTAGTTATAGATGAATGTATTTTAAAAATTTAACGTCCTCTAAAATTTATAAATATTTTATTTGGAGTTTTGTGTTGTGGAGTAAATTTGAAGAGAATAGCAGTTGCTGGCTGAAGCCGTGCTGCTTCGTGCTTTTGGTATTACTATGTTTATTTTTTTATTTGTGACTACACTCTGTTGTCCATATTTATACAGCGAAGAAAAGTGTTTCCTTAGCAAGTACAATTTTTTAATAAGTAATAAAGTATGTTTTTTTTTCGAACTGACTACTCTATTGACCTAGCAAGGTTAAGCTTAACAGCTTCACCGGACTACGTAGTATTAAGTCTTTAAATTATTATTGAACCTGGTTGTGAATATTCCGAATACTTATATGCCTATAAACCCATTATTCGTAAAATGTCAATTTTTTGCCTTTTCTGCTTTAGGCCGTAAGAATTTACATTTCGTGACAAATTCCCGATTTGTACATACACGTTTTAAAGATATACATCAACTCGTTTTATTGCTATAATAGACATTCCATATATGTCAAAAATATGATTCTCTAGGCCAGCTATAGTCAACCTGCCGCTCGCCAGATCTTTGTAGTTGGCCCACCCGATAGTACTTCTTCGATTACTTTAAATTTCGTGCCCATCAGAAAAACAATAAGCACGCTGAGTAAATTAAATAGATCCCAGATAACCCGACCGCAATGCGTCCCTATGCTATAAGGGTTATTCCAACCTTGATTTATTGGACAACCATTTTTCAATACATTAGTATGTGGTTAATTTGAAACTATGGTTTTTTATTTAAAACCTAAATATTTGCAGCCCGCGACACCGTGATTGAAACGTGTTTGTGGCCCCTATAATAAAAAGGTTCAGTACGAGTGCTCTAGGCTACATGAAATTACGAATATTTTACCTTTGTAATTCTATATTATTGTCATTGGATGTCACACTGCTTTTAATATTACATCGGTTTTAATGTATCATACTTATACCTTATAGAATAAGTTAACACTTAGGTATCATAAAAGTTGGAAAACTCTTTTCAGTATAAAATTAATGCACGACAATTAATTTATAATTATTATTCTATAGTAATAACATGACGTGAAATAATTCAGTTGATTAAATATATAGATTATTTATATTTATAATGGGTAATATTAACACTGTACTTGTAAACAACTTGCACAGGGCAAAAACTCCTTACACAAAGAAAAGTTACGATTTTCTTTGTAATAGAAGCCTTTACCCTGTGTTAATCGTTTATAGGCAGATTATTAATATTATATATTTTAATATTATATTATAAATAGCGTCGTAGTCCATGTCAAGCTATTTAGAATTGATAATTTAAATAAACTATAGTTTATATTAGTTTTTTTACAATATATAGTTTTGTATATTAAATATAATAGGTATTATTACAAAGAAGTAAAATACGCATTGAATACTTGCTTTAAAAAGGTTTCCTATAAAATGCACCCCGCTCGCCCGAGGCAAGTTCGCGTTATCCTTTTTCGCAAGTTTAATCTAACCTAACCAAAACGAGACAAAAAAGCAAGACGGCGAACATTCAGCGAGCACGGTGCATTTAATACGAAACCTTTTCAGAACAAGTATTCAATACGTATTTAACTTTTTCGTAATAACACCAATTATTTTCACCACCGTTTTAACAATTTGACAACCACAAGTCTTTCTTACCTAATGTCACAAAACATTAGTCTATCATTTAGTGGATTTTATATTTTATTCATTCATAATCTTGTATTATTTGACTCTATATTTTGTAAATTTGGTGGTAATTTACGTAATTTAATTAGTTTACCGTGCGTAAGTGAATGAAAAATAATATCACTGAGCATCAAATTCTGAGATGCCACAAAAACTCCCTAGAAGGTTCTCTAAGAAGGGATCCACCATTTTGTTTGAATATTGATTCACACGACGCTTAATATTGACATGATTGCACGACGCTTATAATATTATTCACTATACGACAATGGCAGTAATAATCTGAAAGCTTGATTGCCAAAAATAAAGTTAATTTTTTTTATCGAATATTGGAAATTCTTACATAGAATCATGTTATAAACTTATATAATATCGCCTCCCGATTGTGATATTAAATTCTTACCTCTATAGTTAACAATTGGTTTAGTAACTCCAGGGTTTTGAACACCTTTTCCTTTATCTAATCAGTACTCTGTTCAAATATTAGATAATGAATGTTATCGCTCACATCCAGCAGCAATTATTATTATCATTCAACTAACATGGAACTCAGTATTTACTTTGTTAGACACGATATGGTTTCTTAAAATATACGAATGTCGTTGAAACGGGTTTATGTTGAAAGTGGTCTGTTGAAAAATATCTAAATGAACTGAATGAAACTAGAGCGGATTTTTGGTTTACCTTATTTTAGAAATAGCATTCCACCTCTTGGCCTCTGTTTGGTAATATTAATATTATGTAATCATAAACACTGGTAATAATGTATTTATCTCTAACTTCTCCATACGCAGAAGTTATTGTCATTCGAAAGATTGAACAATTTCAGAGTGGTTACTTGATTGATATTTTTCCTTAAGATAGAATAGTGTGATAGATTAATTTGATGTACTTTAGTATAACATAAAAATAATAGTACTTGTTTAAAAATCTTTATATATACATTATACATCAAAGACCTCCAATAAACATCGGCAATCGATGTATCTCTACAGGTACAAGAAATCACAAACAGATTTGAGTCTTTTATTTGTCCATATAATCATTTCCAAGGGTCCTTTGTAGATATCCCCTTGGGACCGGCTCATGTGTAAATGATAAACCTAAAATCGTCGTGGAACGAGAAGTAATTATATAATAAGAATAAATTAAATTAAAATAAGACTTTTTATATACTATATTTTACTATAATCTCATCAGAATGAAATGACGATGTGGAACTAAGATGCAGTTATTGGAACACATCTTGGAACCACAGATTTTCAACTTGACAAATAGTTACTAATTAGACAGGTATTAGAAAAAGCGCCACTACCTATGCAACAATACTGTGATAATTTAAAGTTAATATTCTTAGAACCCAAACCAAGAGTTGTGTGTTATCTTTTACTTACCTCTGTTATACATAACTTATCTTTTTATATCCACATCACTTAAAGTTATTTATTTTGTCATATAGCGATGCACTTAGAATATTTTAAGAGATAAACATAAACTTATATTTCAAGGTGGTAGAGCCACGCTGAAGCTATTACTGGTTTCAGCATGAATGGGTCGGCTCGACCGGGGCAGCACCACCTTCTCTTAGAAAACCCATGTGAAGGAACAGTGCGTTTCATTCGGTCAGTGGTCCTTTACCCTCCCCTCTCCTCTCCCAATACCCTTCCCCCTTCCCTCAGAACACAGGCTGGCTACGCATTTGCGACTTCTTTGGTGTTGCTAGTGTCTATGGGCTGCGGTGATCATTTAACGTCAGGTGACCCGGTTGTTCGTTTGCCTCGTATATGATATAACAAAAAAAATGTATTGTTATTACATATAAAACAGTAATATTAATAATTTACATTAAGTAGTATAACACTCAACAGCTTAACGTATAAGTTGTTAAGAAAATGGCCGCCGTTAAGTAACCGGATGGACCGCAAAAAGAGGACGTTGTTCATTCATTAGCATATGAGTCGAATGAAAAAAATAAACAAGCAATATTTTATTTAACCTTTCATCATCATTACGTGGGGGTGATAATTGACAAAACGATATTATTGAACTATAATACTTTTATATCAGAACGTATTAAATAGTGACTAGTTGCTTTCATAATACATGTATACATATTTGCTCCTAAATTATGTTAGCCGAGGTCAATCTTTAGATATCTCGGTTTTCGGTTACAAGAATTGCCGACTCATATCAAGAACTCGATGCTCGGTGGCGACTGAATTATGCATTATTTTTCTTACTTTGAAACAGTTAAGGTTTGTTGATGTTGAATCATGGTATACTAGCTGTCGTCGCGGGTCTGCACGCGTTTGTTAATAATTTTTATTTAATATCATTACTTTTACCTCATTATGAATAACCATATTGATTACAAGAAAATGAATAATATGTAAATGTTCTGTGTCCACGCATTTTTATGAAAGTCCGTTAAACAGTAAAGTAGATTTGTTGCAGCGCCATCTGTTGACTCATTATGATAATATGGATAGCATAAAAACTTTCGCCGTAAAAAAAACATCTTGGTACGTGAACTTTCATGACATTCGGTCAAAAGGTATTGAAATTGATTAATCTACACTAATGTTATAAAGAGGTTATGTTTGTGAGTTTGTGACGTTGTAGGGGGTAACCTCAGGAACTACTGCTCTATTTGAAAAATTCTTTAAATGTTATATAGCCCATTTATCGAGGAAGATTATAGGCTACGTATCATTGCGCTAAGGTCAATAGGAGCGGAACACCAATGAAGAATATTTCAGTATCGGGGTTTTTTCCTCTTGAGAGCTTCCACTGCGTGTAAGCGGTAATCCAAAGTATCTTTTCACGCGAACGAAGTCACAGGCAGAGGCTAGTCTCAGATATACATATATACCAAAACCCACTTAATATATATAGAAGATACATAGAATATATATAGATAGATATATAGAATATAGGTATATTATTACTTACATCTCCTAATACTTTTCTTTCATTTCTGCCCATATTTTATAGTACAAATTATATTCAATGATGTGCTTATACTAAACAAAGTCTTATTTTTATATTTATGTTAAGAACGTACCATCTACGTTACGGTACGTACCATGGTTATGTAATGAAAAATCAAACCTATCATCTTCTTTCACTTAGTAGTTTCATTAATACTAATTGAGGTTCAAATCAAATTGTTTTAATCAAATATTCTTTAATCTATTTGGTTTCATACTCAACAAATCAAATTGTTTATTACAAGCGAAAAAATTAAATTAATCCTAATAATTTATGCAAATTGTACTCCACAAAAACTGGTTTGTTTTTGTAAACTTTTAAATAATATCCTCTTAATGTATTTCAGAATATGATAGTGTCAAACCATTATTATAAGGCTTAAATCTGGTTAGAAAACTTTGGGAATTAGGAAATAATAAGTTGGACGAAGGAGAAAAAAAATAAAAACAATTTTAACATATTTTGACTATAATTCAATAAAAATGCAGATGGAAATAAGAAAACTTACAAGAAAAAAATGTCATAAACAAGCTTTATCTTAATTTGTTTCATCCATAAGAAATACAGAAAACGTCAGTGAGGATTGAAGGATTAACTTAAATTGCATTTAAATAATAATAATTAAAAAAAAAACATTAAATACTTAATTATAACTGACGTAGGTACTAAGTTTTAAACTAATGCGTGCTAATTAAATGACTCGTGATATACTCACATTAGGGGTCACTCGAGTATTACGTAAGCACTGATGGGGGTATTTGATTTGCTTATTTTTGATTACATAGGTGTCGGGGGTTTATAAGGTGGTTACGTGAGCAATAATTATTTACTGAATTAGAACAAATATGAATAGACTTATATAAATATTTACGTAATTATGAGGAGGAGGGTTAAGAGCATTGCTTATTTTTGATGACTAGGGGGAATAGACGGTCAGAAATTACAAAAAATCTGCTTACGTACTACTTGAATGGCTCCTTACTAGTAAAAAAAAAAATCTAGTTAAATGTCTGTTTAAATATAAAAGAAATTAAATAAATCAACTTTTAATGGTTTATAATTCGTAATGAACTGATAATAAATAATATTCGTGAATTTTATGAAATTTCTTAAAACTAAGTCGTTCTTAACATTAGGTACAAAAATTATTATCATTTAGTGGTCACCATGCAACGACTCGCTAATATAATTTAAGGAGAAAAACTGAAACTAAACGTACAAATAAACAAAAACATAATTATACCTTCTGATTCTATCTATTAATCGCAATTAAACACAAAACCAGCAATCATCAAATATTATTTTATTAATTATACAAAAATATTGATGTGACAATTTAAACAATACTAGTTTACACTTGTCGCGAGGATACAATCTTTTGGTATATTTATAATGTGTTATGTTACAAATAGCACTATGCTGGTTCTATCAGAATTTCTCCTAATTAATTACGTTGGTCCCTTATTTAAAACTTTTAAACTTTGATATTATAAATATTATAAAATATCACACTTTAAATTCAAAGAAAAATCTAATTCTACGTCGAAACTAAACATTTAGTTTTGTCAAAGTATAAAAGTAATAACTGCGCCGATATGAATATTTTATTCAAACGGATACAATAAATAAACATTTCTAAATATGTTGATTAACTAAATGTTAAATATAATCATTTTATTTTGTTATAAAGTTAAAGGCACTCTTTTTAAATGGTGCGCGGATGCGGCCGGCGGCATGGAAGCGCGCGGGGAGAGGAGCCGCCATAACACGCGCCCGCGCAACCTGTGGCTTGACGATAGCTCACCTCATGTACTGTCTAAACATGCTACAATTCGTTACAGATACATTTTATATTGACATATTTTTATAGAAATAGTTGTATAAAACCTTGGGAGTTCGAAAGACTTGTACATTTTACATTTTAAACGTTTCTGCAAAACATCGAACAACGTCGAGCGTCGCCCATGAGGGTAACGAGGAGCGCGGAGAATGAAAAAAGCAATCACCAAAACTCAAACTGGTTTTACTTAGCCATTCGCCCTCTCACAGCAGGCAAAGTAAAAAAAACATCACAAACTGCTCGAGAAGCCCAAAGCAAGAGCATTATTAGTTTAACTTTGATAATTTTAAAAGTTTTATATTGTTTATCAAACTTTTAATATAGATACTATATGGTACTCTGTAGTATATTAGTTGAAAATCTTAAAAATTGTATTGGCCTATCGAGCTCCCAAGGTGACGTCGATGGTTTCCGCATGCCGTGTCAAATAATTAAATGTAGTGAATCTGTATTGGAATCAGTCGAAGTTAATGGTTATTACGAGCCACGTCCCGTTGACGCAGGCCCCGTCCGTATGCGGTGTGGCATCGCAGCTGCTAGATAAATAATAATTACTATAGTTAAAGAGACTCGAAATAAATAATAAATTATTATCTTAAACCCTTAAAAATAGATCACGAGCGCCTTCTCGCGGTACGGTACCGAGCGCGGAAAGGCACTACGAAATAAATAAATGTTCTATAAGCTAACTTTACAGAGACCACCGCTCGGCGGAGGATCGCATCGGGAAGACTTCCGCGAGCTACACAATAAATATCTAATAATATAAAGGTGCCATTTACAAGTGCGTGCCGATAACTAAAGTTGAACATAATCACTGTTTTCACACCGCAAACTTTCGAGACGCCAGTAAACACTTCGTAAAATTTATAAATTACAGGTCGAAGTAATACAAAACAGCATCGACAAACTGGAGATCATTCGTTGAGCGGGTGTGTGAGTGCACGAGGCACAGCGACCGGGACGTCGCTCATGTGCGGACTGGAAGACGTCGAATAGGCACTAACGGTTTCGGACGATCCTTACGCTAGGCTCGGTGTAAGCTAACTTAGGACTAGGACCGCATTAGGCGATCACGAGATCACCGAGCGCCGATGAGAGACGATTGAATACGGGCAGTCGCTCGTCTTCGAGTTCGGGAGAGTGTGTACGGCGGAATGCGAACGCAGTACCGTGTGCGGGTGGAGACAGGGCTGGCGGCGAGTGTGGCGCTAGAGGCGACTGAGGCGCTAATGGCGAGTGTGGGGAATGCGGCGAACGTGGTGAGCGAGTCCCGTCACTAATGTACGAAGTTATAGATCCTCCTGAAGAAAGTGACGCCAAGGAGCCACCTGGTGATGAGGGTTCACGGCGCCTCGCCTCTTCCGCGTTGTGCACGAAGTGACAGCGAGGTCCGTAAGGACAGAATCCGACAGAATGGAAAGTGCGACACAGCTCTGTCTTATACTTAGGATGGCGTTGCAAATTGCGTAGCTCGCGCACACCATGTGCGAACTGGCACTTATCGCCGTACTTGCAGACTCCGGCCTCTTCGAATGGTCGGCAGAGTTCGGTCTTATATCGGCTGGTAGCAGGCGGAGGTGGAGCTGGTTCGCTGGTGGTGCGTTCAAGACGACGGTGACCGAGTCTATCTAAGAGTCCGGCGAGGGCGCGGTGTGCTGGGACAGAAGCGACACGCGCTAGCACTGGATGTTGGTCCCAGCTTACATTACTAGACATTGCACTTGCACCTACTGGACCGAGAGTGCCACCGAGGTTGCTGCTCATCGTCTGCACTGGCCGAGTTTGGCTCTGAAAAAACAATAAATATAAAATTTGAAAAAATCATCTATTGATATATCTAAAAAAATATTTATATTTTGGACTAAATAAATATCATCAAATTAAAATGACATCATCGGAATGGTGTTAACATACACCAGACATACATTATGTTGAAACTAAAGCAATGATTGGTCGCTCAGTGGAAGCATGTTTGGACACCGCGTTGATCCACGTAGGTTCGAATACCCACGATGGACCTTAGCCTAGCTTAGATGAAAGAAAACACCGTTATCAAATTATAAAATGGTGGAAGTCTGTCGCCAAGGAGCTGTATGTTGTCCTAGAAAGCCACTTTTCTCTAAGTCTTGGGTCACATCGGCACTTAACATCAGTTGAGATTGTATGGTAAAACGTTAAAATCTATAAACAGTAAAAAAACGTAAATGTATTTTTTTGATGAATTTATTTCCTTTGCTTATTATTGGTAAAGAAAAGCTATGTCGAAATATTTTGAGGTAGGCTTTCGTGATGCGTGTAAAACATATACAAATGTTTTATTAATAGAATCACTCATTTCGTGTTTAATTTGGTGTTTTATTATTACCAGTATAACAAATATTCTCCGAGATTATTTCACGTACAATAATACATTTTAGTGTATATTAATATACACTAAAATGTATGCTAAATAAATAATCTCATATATTCTGAAAATTTAGGATATCGTCCTGCAATATGTTGAGAACTGTTTCGTTGGCTATTGTCAATTTCGGTGTGAAGTGTGAAGTTTAAATGATATTATGGGTTGGATAAATCTACAACTTTCTATGAATGTTGTCCAAAACGATAAAATCATATCACGTACCAAAATATTGATTGTATGGTTAAATACCATTAGCATTTTAATATATTGCAACAAGGCATTTTCATATTCGTTTTTTTTTTTATAAACAAGCTATTTACCTACTGACTACGACTGAATTCTCCGTAATTACAACATTAACATTAATTAGGCCATGCCAGACTGGAATAACGTAGCTTCTTACAGATTAGTAATTCCTGGATCAGGTCCCACATTTAAACTCACAAATTTTTTCTGTAATATTATTAAATAAAATATAGGGGCACCACAATTATAATTTACCCTTATGTTGGCATCCGTCTAATAAACAATACTTAGGGGTATATTATATATGTGTATATATAATACCTATCTAACTACAATACTCTTGAAAATTTTTTTAAGTAAAACAAATATAATAGCGAAGTAAATGAAAATAATTTGTTATATATTATAAATACGATTTATATTTTTATTTTGTAAGCCTTCAAACACGCCCATTTGCCTTAGTATTACGATACTCCGTGTTTTTTTTTTGAATAGAAAAAATAAACAATCTGGGCCAGAAGGGTCGGGTACCTGGCAACGTTAACAAAAACCTCGACCGGGCTGGTTTTGACGTCTACTACCTGCTCGGGATCATCTCGTTTCTCTTCACTAATGGTCTTCAAGTCAAAACGGTTAATATTACCAATTAACTGAACCATAAAGTGGTACTTTTAACTCAGTGGGGTGAGTCGAATTTTAATGTTAGGATTATATGAGACGGGCTCCGTCCGGTGTACTATTATGAATAATTCATTTTTACTTAATATTTCAGCTTCTTTTAATATCATTCCCTCGGAGTAGGTGACGTTTCAAGATTCATATGGTTCGGGTCTTTTGTTTCAACAAAACGTCTAACCTGGTACTAGAGGGTATCACCATAACAATGGTGGTACGTTCACGTAAGAGATAGTTGACACAGGCGTTCAGACAATTGTCGCGCGTCGTGAACTATTGTTCAAGTGTTGCTTGTCGCGTCGCCACACACGGGAATAATTATCTTGAGGTATTTCATGACACCGTGCAAAGGGCCAACGGTCGACTCATGGCATATTAAGTAATAGTATTAGGCATTTCTTTACCTTTGCGCAATTTAGTTCAAAACTAGTCTTTGTTTACCTTGTTCCTTAGGTTCAGAGCGTAAAGTTACATTACTTAACTTCCGTCATTAGAGGTGCTATGTAATTAAATAAATATTCTTTGAAATGAGACTAGTGATCATGTGATAGACGCAACTATAACAATAGGACAAATGTATATAGATTTTGTATTCTTAAGTATAATAACCATTTAATTTTACAAGGGTTTTTCTAGAAAGAACTATGTTTGGTACAGTATAAGAGGTATCGAAATGAAATTGACTTTAAAACCATATCGACTTGGAATTGAACACGGAACATAAATTGAACGTATTGGGTTATACATAATGTATGATACGCCACATCTTATATGCGGCCTCAATCGATGTGAATGACACATCATTGTATATTCTATTCGTCTTTGGCTCGTCCGGCGCGATCGTAAAAACGCTAATACTTGTGTATTTTTGAAAATAAAACAACTATATTATGAATTCCCCGTTTGTACACTTCTTTGTACACATGAAATCGTTAAAGCATGAGTGTATGGAAGCAATAATAACGTAGATGTTAAGTTTTCTGCGAATTATTTACGAACTTCCAACACTATAACTGATTATTCTATACCGCCCTTTTTATCGTAACGTGTATTTTAATGACCAATTAATTTGAGTAAAGTAAGTACACAGTAAATGTTTTAATTTTTATATAGGTGATATGTCAACAAAGTTATGTTAAAACGTTCTTAATATTAAGTGGCGAGTAAACAATTACATGCGAATGCTTTTAGTAGCATGAGCCACGCGAATATCTATTGTTCGTAGCGTAGGTCAAACGGTAAGGCCGTTACCATATGACTCTTGATAATTTGCAACATATTATCAGTACAAGAAACTCATTATTTATAAACTATAAAGGAATATTAATAATAAGGCAGAGAACAAATCACAATATGTATTCAGATACAATATGCGTACTATCATGGAACTAATATCAAACAACTAAAAAAAAACAAATGTAGGTAGCACTTATTTATCTAACTCTCTAAAAACATTAGATAATAATTAAATTACAAAAAGTGTCACTGTCTAAATTTGACAATATTAAACGTTACATTCTTGTATATTAAACTCTGTATGTGCAAGTATCCGTGATTTTAAATATCTTAATTATCCGAAGAATCACAGTCGTTGAAGTTTAGAATTCAAATACTGAGGCAATTTTCGTTCGTTTCGAGTAACTATCCGTTGTAATATACCAGGCGATCGTATGCAATAAACGATTTGCAGATTCGTGATTTAATTTAACTAGCCTGGATTCAACTTCGTCAGCGAAACGCAATAAAAATCCAGAACAATTAAGAAGTTCAGACAATCGCTATAACTGACTTAACTCGGCATCGCGCATCGCTAACGATCTATTACAATCGTAGAGTAACCGTCAAAAGCGAAAGTGTAGCAAACAAATGAACGTAGTGGTGCAGTAACTGGTGGAAAGCAGTGAAAACCCAAGGGTTATGTTATTGGCCGGCAAGTGTCGACGGAAAACGGCAGAGTCGTAATTAGAGAGTTATCAGAGCGGAACATTGGTTAAATACTGCTTTCCATCGGACGCAGCGCTCGCGCAATTGAACTTCAGGGAAAATTGTAATCACTATCGATTTTAAACGGCCGCAATGATGCGTTTAAGTCGTTTCCAACAATTCCTAATATTAGGTAAACAAATATATCATCATACCTGCCAACTGCTACAAAACGATCGCGCTAGATGGAGCGACTGACTTAATTTAACAGGTGTCAGTTAAATAAACACAACTTATGAGTAAAGGGCTATGTAAAAAAACATAGGATTCAGTGCAGGTCACTTTTCATGTTTGTGTGTATGTGTACTGTGTACTTTGTTACTTAACACGTGGCGATGTCAACGCGAGAAACACGTTGCGCGCTCGAGCCAGCGTATTTGCGCTCCTCGTTACAATAGTAGGCACCCGATTGCATAGTAAAACATAATAAAGCTATTTAAAGCTTTGCTAGAATTATGTTTGAAGCAGTGTGGAGGTAGTGTGATAATGGATGATCTGGAATCGCATTAATAGTTAAGTCCGTCTAAGTGAGACAGAGCTGAAGATATTATAATTTATTCAAGAGTTAATTAACTGATTATAATATAAAACATATATATAAATTTACACAGTTGTAAAATATTTATAAATCAATTAACATCAATGTAATATTTCAACACCTAAAGTAAGTGGAGGGCAACGACACGATTCACCTGTAAACAGTGTCCCATCAGCTGTACATTTTACTTAATCTCTCTTAACAACGCTTCAAATTAAATAACTCTATAACAAAAGACAACACTTCTTTACGCAATATATTTTGACAGATCACTTTTGATGTAAATATGAGTGTCGCTTTTGACGAATGTCAACGACCTCGGAAATAACCACTTCTCCTATGGTTACTTACTTATACATATGTACGTTTACAATCAGTAAAAATTTACACATTCATTGTTAATACTTTTAAAATTCGTTTCCATAATAAATACGCTTTTTTTCAGAAACTGTCCGAGGGCAATGACATAACACAACAAAGAACGAATTTAGGTTACGAATTTTCGAATATTTAAAAGGTCAACTTCTACATAGTAAAATTAAGTAAATAACCAGATATAATCAATATAATCTGTTGTCGTCAAGAAGTTTTTATCCTTTAAGATAATTAAAGTTTATTCCTTATAATTGTAATACATACTTGGAATCATTTCTTGATCTGACATACGCAAGATTAAAATGATAACTACATTTGGTTAAAAACTAAAAACATTATGGATGTTTGACATACATATATAAGTTAAAAATAGAACAAAGAGAATTAATTCAAGTCATTAAAACTGACTGCCGAGAATAATTGATACAACGACATAAACAAGAGAACTGTTTAATTAACCGTTAATTGTTTCTAATCAAACGCGTTCTATATTTAAATGAACTTTTAACGATTTTATAAAATACATAATTTCGGACGCTGATATTAAACCAGAAATGATTATTACTTTATAAATAATTTTATTACAATTACGGAAGAAAGAGTTCCGATATGGACGAAAGAATTAGATTGAAACAAAAACATCACATGTGGTTTACAAAGATAGAAAACATGAAACATATATCACATTCTTAAATATAATTGATTAAGAAATAGCCCCATTTCTCCTAAGAGCCAGTCGAGGGTCTCGTTTCGTGATTGTTCCCATCATGTTTATTGAATGATTGCGCGAAAATGACCACAAATATAACGGTCCCCTCTCTGAAACATTCCCAACAACCTTCCAGTATAACGACATATTAAAAATATCATATTGCTTTGAATAGCCATTTATTAAAAATAAACATTTTAATTTGCGAAGGAAAACGAACGACATTAACTCTGATGATTGATGCAATTTTAGTCACAGTAAACAGAATGTTTTATATTTGTTACATTGTCAATAAATATTAAAATGCGTTTGTCCTAACATAACTGAGTATCTGTTTCAATTACATCTAATTTCACTATATTATTCATAGCGACTTTGTTAGCTTACATTGCTCTCCCGCATAGAATAAATAGTTATATTTGTTACCACGTGAAGAATAAAACGTCGTGCTTATTACATAATTATGGATGTACTGTTTTAACGTAACAATCATTGGGAACCCCGCGTTGTATATCCATGTTGCTATATAAAAATCTTTCTGTAATTTTAATAGTAATGTTACAATGTTTAATTAGTAAAGTGTTTAAAAGTACGATATAAGTTTTTGCATAGGTTGAATGTAATATGAGTATTGTTAACGTTCACAACAGTTCACATAGTTAGCGACTGTTAGATGAGTAAGACCGGACGCATGGTATACAACTTTGCATGCAGATGGGCACAGCAGCGTGATTGCAATGCGAGAACCGCCGTCTATAGTATAAATGCCAATCAACCGCTATTTATTCATAATATGAATTACAAGCTAACGATTGTTTTCTGGATAATATATATTGCAAAACAATGACAATGTATTTCGAATACTTCACAATAAATCGTTAACATAGCGGAAAGAAAACGTTGTTCAACGTGACAAGAATTAAGAACACCGCAAAAGTGTATTCACATCGTTTTTTAATAAAATCAATATTCGTGTTTTGCATACGTAATAGGTTCAACGTATTTTGCGGTGTTCGCTCACTTGGTCAAAATACTTTGTTAAAATTATACGAAATATTAATAATTATTTCCTTGTAACTTAGATGCTTGTACGCTGGTATATGGTGCAGCTCGGCGCCGCATCACTGTTGCCATTGGACTCCGTGTTTATTGCGCGTGAGCTATAAAGCTTGCGGCTCGAGTTGGAGCGGCCGTAAAGTGAATGTCAACAAAGGGCTTCGTTCAACTTGGACGTATTTACCCCCCCGGCCGGTCGCTCAAAGCAGAGGAAGCAGGTCCCCCGGTCGGGCCGCTTTTAGCACCTCCTTATTTATAGATGTAATAACAGAACGCTGCCCCGACGCTGATTTGCAGAACCGAACAGGTAAACAATGTTGCTCACGAGCGTTCTTTGCGACGGCTTTGACTGATTTTTTCAAGGCTAAATTTCGAACATTCTTTAAAAAACATTGTTAAATTAAATAAACTGTTAGGTTTGCCTCACAAAATTAGCATGTTTATCAAAAAAATTAAAAAAAAAACACGTGTCCTGCTGTCACTCGGATTCGAACTGGGGTTAAACGGATTTTCGAAGCAGCCGATCTCCATCTGAGCTATTTTTGTTTTGACAGCGGTGGCGAAATTTGCCTTTATTTTTTCATTGCCTGAAAACTCAGATAAAAAGTTTTCTATGAATGAAATCTAGCTAGATTGATCTATCGTCCCTGAAACCACCTACATACTAAGTTTCACGGAAATCGCATACGCTGTTTCCGAGATCTTTAATTTATAAAAATATACAAGAGTTGCTCGTTTAAAAGGATTAGATAGATATATTAGTTTCTTTGTTGGAATGAGGAATAGGTGAAATTAATTAGTAGTGTATATAACTCACAAAGTTAACAATTGTATGACTCATTGTGAATTGTAATACTTTCCTCGTAAATCGTGCGTGATAAATATAAAAGCAGGCATTAAAGAGTAAGAAATTATTTGTGACTAATGCACATTAAGCCCTTTGTTGTGGACAACTTGATAATCGTTTATAGGCGTAAGCATAACCGGTATTCGTTACGCAGTTTTAAAAAAGTTAACGGACACAGATACTCACAGACTCTTCACTCTAATCGTCTTTATTGACAATATTATATTATCTTTTTAACTATTGTAGCATCTATATATCGTTGGGCCGTATATTCTATTGCTATCTATAGATCTATAACAATGTTGGAGTATAAAATCAACATTTACTTTTACCAAGGTATTAAAGAATATAATCACATGTTAATAATAAACATATATTTTTAAACGATATACTAAGTTAATTTAATGTTAATAAATTACTGTAAAGGTGTAAATTTGTAGTATACAACGTGGCTTATTTTAATTTAGAAGCCTTTTATTTCTTAACTAGCTGACCCGTGCAACTTCGTTTGCACCAAATTGGTTATCATGCGAAAAAATTGTTTCTTTTTTTTATCGTAGCACGGCAAAATGCCTGCACTATGCCTGATGGTAAGCACAGTACAATCCAAAAACAATAGCAACCACCGAGTGACACACTATCCATCGCTGGTCGCCACTATCATGCCGGCCTACAAAAAGCTGGATATGCACAGGCTGATCCCGAAACGCGACGCGCAGAAGCGAATCACTATTACGGATTTTTTCGTCATGTACATGGTGGTTGTGACCCAGTCAGGCTGTAAAGCCCTACCACCCCGCAAATAAAACTGATACCCGATTGCAGCCACAACTACCGTTTCCAATTGTGAATCCAAACTATCCACGGATTCACTTAAACATATACCCAGATTACATGTATTCATTTTTTAAATAAACCTAGTACCCATTCGTAGCGTCATCTACCAGGATCAATTAAAATAAAAACTAACCTACATAAAACTGAATAAACATCTCTACCACTTACTTTCTCATAACTATCTTCGACTTGTATTAAAACCTTTATATACTGTATTGTATTAAAGAAAAATATATGAACACCGTATCGAAGCGTCAAACATCCCGCCGAAAACGTCAAACGTCACTGGCTTGAAACTATTGTCTAAGAGTTATAAACTGTTTCAAAAACTTATTTGAAATATATTTCCAATATATTTTTATAAATAATCTCTGTACCACTCACAACATAGTACCTATCACCTTCAAACCAAGCCAGTTTTATACATCAGGTTCAATCCCTCGGTAAGGATCCCTTGAGTGCGTTGCTTGCGCGATACGGTGACACACAAATATACATCACTGCTACAACACTACACGATCACCCCCACACACGTGAAACACATGAAACACTGAATGATGATGAATGAAACATGTTACACATGAAAGTGGAAGGGTTTACTTTTTTCCTTATCGAACTAAAAAACTCTCAATTTTCTGATAATAAATATATGCAGGAGTTGTTGAGGCGTGTATGCTTGGTATACATATACGTTTCAACAATTCATACATATATGAATAGTTAGCTAGATTAGTTAAGATAGGTCGCGATTTTGCATGCAACAGGCAACAGCCAAGCCGAGGTGTGCCGTGTACCCTTGAACTGGTTGCCTAAATAAAATCGGCTGAGTGCCTTAAGCGCTCGTCTTAGTAGTCCGGTAACTTATATACGTATATAAGTTATTAAAACATGCATGTGTACCAAGCATGCGTGGCTCAACAACTTCTATATGTATTTTGTGTAGGAAAAAATCCTCTAAACTATGTAGGATAGGATAACGAAAAATAAGGGTAGAACTCTTGTGTCACTGTATCGCGTGAGCAGCGTACTCAAGGGCTCCTCGCCCAGGGAACAGATCTAGGCTTGAGCCGTTGCCGAGAAGGGCCTAATTTGGTGTACGGAAGCGAAATTTAGTCCCAGATCACGGCGGCGTGATCTGCGATTATGCGGGCGTGGGTGAGAACACGCTCTGTTTGAAGAGACAGGCTGGTACTGATCGTTCGCTGACGTGATTGAATCAGGAGGGTCGGTAAAAATGTGTCGCGGTCGTCTTCTATACTGCGCAGCGTTGGGTACGGGTTCATCGTTCGCGGCGGATACCACTAACGGACTGGGATGATTCGCGGCTTTTTCGAAATAACTACTTGTAAGTGATTTTATATACGCTCAGACAGAAAGCATCTCCAGGTCCTGTGGAGATCCTTATTCCGGACGTACCATGGGGCACCGGTGATTTTACGTAGGGCTCAGTTCTGGAGAACCTGCAACTTTTGAATACGATTTTGCGCATGTGCAAAGACCGAACAACTGTACGTCATAATCGGACGGATGCAAGTTTTGTATAAAGTGAGTTTGTCTGGGGGATATTTTACTCGTATGACAAAGCAAATGATAGAAACGACCTAAGACCATACGGCTTTGTTTCGCACTCTTTCTGTGTGTGAATCGAAATTTAAGTGTTTATCTAAAGTAACACCAAGATATTTCATCTCGCCGGCCCAAGGTATTTCGGCTTTGTATAGCCTGATGGTCGACGACGCATATATTTGAGATGGCGTCAATCCCAAGTCATACGTTTACGTTTATCGTTGTATATGGTGGTCAATAATGTTTAATAAAATGAAATTGGTTCTTTGCTATGAAAAAAAATAATTGATTTGAAATTTATTATTGGAACGAAGTTCCTTACGGCAGGCTTGGAGGAGATAGAGATTTTGCTGCGCGACCGAACTGAAAAAAATGTGATAGTAAAACTGTAACGAAAAGTGCATGGAATAAAACAGTTAAATGAGACGTGCGCAGGCGCGACAGTCGTATACATAAGCGAGTAGTGTATAATATCTTTCTCTTTCTCCTTTTTTGTAATTATTTCTATTTCTATGTAATTTTATGTTGTCAAACAAAAATAAAGAGACATATTTTGTTATTTTAATTGATAATTTGAATTACGATTACATAAAATTGAGCACGATTTTTTTTCCAAATAGTGTCGATTCTACATTAGCCGAAAGAACTTCGTTCCTACCTGGTGTCCCACGACACCATATTCTTTTTTTTATTTATAAAATATATCAGCGGGTATATATATGATTGTTTATAAAAAATGTGTCTGAATGTTTAATTGCGTTTAAAAGTTACTGAAAAAAATGTTCCTAAACTTATTATTGATTAATCATAAATCAAAATGCCTATTAAAAATACAACGTTAACCCGCTACCAAGTGTCCTAAATTCTGTCTATTGATATATTGATAATTTCTGTAGGTGGTAGAGCCACGCTGAAGCTATTACTGGTTTCAGCATGAATGGGTCAGCTCGTTCGGGCTAATACTGCCAGAATACTTACAGAAACCCGACGTCAAATAATAGTGCTTGCATTGTAATGTTTCGTTCGGTCAGTGAGAGCGCCGGAGGTTCCTTTACACTCCCCCATATACAGGTTGGAAACGCACTTACAAATCCCCTGGTGTTGCTAGTGTCTATAGACGGTGGTGGTCACTAAACATCACGTGACCCACCTGTTCGTTTGCCTCTTATGATATAAAAAAAAATATATTGATGTTTTAAAGAACCAGGTATTCTAAAATTCTTGTTCTTTTAACGTTGCCGGCTCTTGTACTAAGGTGTCGCAAAAAAGTCTAGTTACGTTAACTGCAAATTTTTGTTTTTCGTTATTCTGGAGAACTCATTGCGTTTTATGGGACAAAGAGTATCCTGGATGTAGTCTTCTAATATTAGTTATCACCGTGTCAAATTTCGTTAAAATTGGTTCAGTACTTTCAGAGTAATTCGGGTTTATATTCTAGACTTTAATCCTTTATCCTGGAGAACCCTTTGCGTTTTATGAGACAAAAAGTATATTTGATGTAATCTCGTAATATTAGTTATCACTATGTCAAGTTTCATCAAGATTGGTTCAGTACTTTCAGAGTGATGCGTGTGCATAGGGACAGACAGACAGACAGACAGACAGACAGACAGACAAAAATTGTAAAAAGAGTATTTTTGGATTCTATATCGATAACATAGTCTACCCTGATTAAAATTTTCAAAAAATATTAAATGTACAGATTTCGACTTGTTACAGTTTTATTATAGTATAGATGTTATAGTTTTCACGCATTAAGAGATCAAACTGCAATGCTTACAGAAGTATGTTCAATAAATATTATTTTGGAAAAGCACTAGAACGGTTTATGTCCAGTTAAATAGTCTTTTTTTGACTCAGTAAATTAATTTATCTCGAGATAATTTAGATTATTTCTGTCAAACAAATTGTCAATCAAACAGCAATATTATCAAAGTAGTCGAAAAAACGTAAGAATTAAACAAATTATCAAAATAATATAGTAGCAAAACTATATGCGTTCATGATAATAGTAACATAAAATAGATGTAATTCAGCGAATTCATAAGCAAGCTCCTGTTTATGATATACCCCGGTAGACTCAACCGGTCTCAGTCGAAAGCGACAGCACCGCACTATCTGCAGGAAAGTAAAACGTAATCTATTTCGCCAGAGGCGTGTACGGAAAACTCACTATAGTAACTATAGCGTTATATTTATCAAAGTAATATAATACATTTCATAAAAAAATTGGAAAGGCCGATATTTTAAGTATTAAAATATTTATTAGTTATTTGTATACTCTACACAAATCTATACTAATACTGTAAAGAGGTAAAGTTTGTGACGTTGTAGGGGGTGTAATCTCAGGAACTACTGGTCCGATTTGAAAAATTCTCTCAATGTTATGTAGCTCATTTATCGAGAATGGTTATAGGCTATATATCATCACGCTAAGACCAATATGAAGGAGCACCAATGAAGAATGTTTAAAAATCGGGGTTGTTTCCCTCTTGACAGCTTCCGCTGCGTGTTAGCGTTAGCCCCAAATATTTATTCCACGCGAACGAAGTCGCGGGCTGAGGTTAGTACGTAATAAATTAAATTTCCTTTAGGTACAAGTTCTTTGAACACAAACCTAATTGAACTTTGGGTTCATACGTGTTTGTAATTATTTGTTGCAATATACAGTTCACGTACAAGAAGAAAGCTTTTGACCGCGGCTTGATTTGCTGTAGACATGACTTACGCCCGGGAACAGTTTTTTTTTTTGTGTTAATAGTGCGGCACTTTCGGCACACACTTGATAACGTGTATACAAAATTTCGTGACGATCGATTGAGTAGTTAATGTGTATATGTATATAATGTATACATAATGTTTATGCCTCTGTAATATTCATTACAATTGGGATGGACGTTGTATAAAATTCTCAACGTTAAAATATCTAACAGTACCAATTTTCATCAGTACAGAAGTAGATACTATGCAGTGGCATCTTATAAAACGAATAACATAAAAAAGCATCTCAATAAAAAAACGATATTGGAGTTTATTAATCTCATATATATGCAGAAACATTAATCTTTATGGATATATAGATAAATGTGTTATTTTATGTTGTGATATTCAAACTGAGCAAAATGTTAAATATTTTGAGCTATTAAGAATAATCAAAGAGATTCCTATGTAATGAAAATTATTTGCAACAAAACAATTAAAGTTTTACATAATTATGATTTTACGATATTTTTATTACGTGTGACTACACTTTATAGTTATTGTCTATGAATAAGCGTTATGCAAGTAAATAACGTTTCATCTACGGAAAACTATTACATACATTACATCAATACATGTAAATATTTGTTAATTTACTAAGTATGTATACGAAGTTTTACGATCGTTATGTTTATAGTTTCATATATTATTCATATATAAGGTATACTAAAGCCATTTTACGACCAGCATATAAAAAAACAGATGCGATTTCAAGTTGCGGTTGAAACTGACCGTTGTTGATGTTATTTCATTAACTATGTACATTTTTGTTTATTGTAGTTCAATATTTAATAAGCCTGTGTAGAGGACATCTTCATTTGGTTAGATAATAATAACTAAACCACTTGGCGTGTTGTAAATAATCGTCACCGTATACGGCACACAGGTGTCGGGTCAATTATTATGTTTTGATGAAGGCCTAACATACACCATCAACTATGATAACTACATGGACATTCGAAATAGTAGTTATAATTTATTTATATATTTGTTTAATAAAACATGAAAACATTATTCACTATCTCAACGTCAAAAAATGACTGAATATATCATGTAATAATGACTTGGAAAGCATTATTTGTTAAAACAGCAAACTAATTTATAAGACATGAATAGTAATTATATATATATATTTACTACGATGTTATTTTATTGTACGGTGAAATTTCATTTCGATATACGAGTCATTTGCAAATGTCCTTCACACGAAGTGAGCGATACGGCGCGATAATGCCCACATTTTCCGTTCCTAGTTAACTAGTGCTCGGTGCTTACTAGTTATATTGCGTTCGTTCGCTGCAATTAACCACTGGCTGCACGTGGAAATTACTAACAATACTCGTATTACGCCACTAGTTCGTACGTTCTATGTCACGACCCCACTCCATCGGATAGACTTGTGTTTCTAATGCAACCAACGAACGCCGGGTGATCGTCAGTTGAACCCGGCAACAATGAAGGTTTTATGCAGATCACGAACTTTGCAACACAACGTTATTGACCAAAAGTGATATGTTTACGAGGTTGCTACTATTTATCAGTCGATTATAATGAAGGATCTGAATTGAATTATCATTCGACTTTTATCACGATGACTTTAGATGTATGTTCCGAATAATTGCGTCACACAGCACAATACGATTCGATTGAAATGAAAAAATGTAATGGCGAGTCTGAAGTCAGGATCGAATTTCGTTTTAGAAAATTTCATTTCATAACTTAGCTTAGATACTTCATTTGGGCACCGTGAAGCGGGAAGCCTATAACGTACATTTTGACGCATCTTATTTGAATCCATTATTTATATTTCCTAGGAAGTAAGCCTCATTCAAATACTTAACAATGCGATAATTTAACTACACAATTCGAATAAGCATCGTAATCCCATTATATTAAATCCTTAAGAATAGGAATTAAGAATTTATTAAAACAGAACTGTTTCATTAATTTATTTGTATCTTTGGCTTTTAACTAAAGTTTATTTTAATTTTAAATAGATGTAATCTTTAATCTTGCTATTCCTTCAATAACGTTAATCTGGTATTTCATAGAATAATAAATAAATTTAATGAAATATAACGAGGATATATAATTTGTGTGGACGTACATTCGACCGTTTTAGAAAACATTAAATCGCCACGGGTCTCATCTCCCCACATGGTTGGTGAGCGTAGGTACTTTTCTCCTTAGTCACTTCCTTATTATACAAATTTATAGCCGTCACGTGTTAATATGTACTGCATATGTACAGTGTACGTCTCGAAAGCGCCTGGCATTTGCGACGATCTTCGGTCTCGATCAACGAAGCAATCGCAACCACTTGTGCTAATGAAACACTTCAATTGAATTGGGGACATTAATTCAGCTCGCGTATCGAGTCACTGTTTACATTCATACTCAATGGAAATTATCTCTTGTATTCTACGTCTAAATTTATTAAATACATGAATACATGCAGTATAACATTGTCTATATTTTCACTTAGCTAACGAGTTTAACTTATGAACGGATTATTATATATCTTTAAACAATTTTACTTTCAATACTAATAATTAACGATCAAACGATACAATTTATTTTTTTGAATATAACCAGTTAGACATTAATAATATGTATTTTGTACAAACGTAAACAAAGTGACGACACAGTATCTGATCATTATCATACTGCAGTGCAAGCCTCTGGGCAGCTGGATATACAATTGCGGATATCGAAATATGACATAGCTAAAAGAAAGTCACTATAACAGCTTTGTCACCTGTATATCTTAATCTATAAATACAATTAATTGTTTCTATAATAATTGGTGAACGTGTTACAAAAGACAAACGGAGTTATTTTATTGTCCGTTAAGCATTTTCTACCAAAAAATAAATTAACACTTGTGCCTTAAACTGTTGATACCACGTTAATATATTTCATTTGTTATAATAGACATAATTATCTTTTTTGTTTCAGTTGTAAGGACAGAGCTGGAATATTATAGTAAATCTTACCTTTGTTGTATATGGATTATTTGTATTAAATTGTGTGTAACTAATAAGCGCACACTTTCGATATTCTATAGTGAATAGTTTATATTATGCTATTGAACTGAATTAATAATGATATATATCTACAGATGATTACTATTTTTTATGTGTGTTAATATATTAATAGGTAGAGATGAGAGGCAACAAGTTAGCCTTGAATATTGAATTCGTGTAACGAAATTCACAAATTAACATATTTCGAATATTCATAGACTGAGGTAAGTTGGTAAAAATTATATGACCCTGGTATATTATAAAGTTCTACCTAAATTAAGCTATACTTTTATTAACGAGTAATCCAAATGGACTCACTAAATTGTATAATTCTATATGACAGTGTTAAATGATTGAATTAATTGTAATTTTATTTTTAACATATTTGTGTCTAACCGCTATCTCACCTGACACAAAGCCATGGTGTGGCCAATAACATTAATCAATTGAAGTCTAGAGGTACCTTTAATAGAGTAACCGAAACATAAGTGCCTGGAAATATGTTTTAGCCTGTTAAGCTACAAAATGTCCTACCGAATTGCTATGGATCGATGACGATGTTATCTCTCAGCGAAAGCTGGGGATTATCATAGATTAAAACTCACGCCGATCAACCCATACGGTCTCTCAACCTAACATCACACGTATCAGATATACTGCTAACAGATCGACTATGTAACCAGTGCACAAAACTTAGAACGTGCCTCACCACTCGTGTTGAAACATTTAATTTTATATTTTCTACGTTTGCAATATTTACTCAAATATCATCCATAAATGTTACAGTGTTAAAGCATCCCTAATCTTAAAATTCCACTAAGATGACCTTGAAACTACAAAGAGTTTGCCGACCAAATATTAATTAATTATTTATAACGTAACTCGTTTGGCCAGTTCGTGTCTCGCGTGTTGATTCTCCACTCACCATTAAGACCCAGTCAATAGAGTTGATTGGATTCGGGGAGATGATTTATACTTACTTATCTGGGATTAGCTGTCGCTAAGATAAAACTGTTAAATGTCAGAATTATAAACTTAAGTACGTACTATATATTAGCAATGCAGTTTCTCACAATTATATTATAACTAAAGATACATTACCTACATGATATTTCAACAAATCAGTGGATTGACGGGGCAGTCTACAAAAATAAGCTAACTAGCCAGGTTTTAACAAGCCGCTGTCAAAGGCTAATAAAGTATATATATAGTTATAATACCACTAATATCTTAAGCTTACGCACAATCGTATTCCTTATGCTTTTCAGTGCAAATATTTCGCTAAATCCAAAAGTTATAACCAAACTTCTGTGTTTCGTTGATTTTCGTTTAGATTATAATGCCGTATTTGTGCAATTACAGTCGGATAACTTCTTAAATTTATGATAAACAAATCATTTCTCGTAATGGATAGAACCCATCATCAATGATCCCATCACACACGGTTGTCTTAAAGATTGTTGTCAATCCCAAGTACAATTGTTAAATAATTATATGCGTCTTTACTAACTATTATTTAGTTACCATAATGTATTTAGTAGTGGTAGAGTCAAGCTGAAGCTATTTTTGTTTTCAGCACGAATGGATTGGCTCGTCCGGGGAAGCATCACCCTCTCACAGAAAACCGACGTGAAGTAATAGTGCTTGCATTGTTGCGTTACGTTCGGTCAGTAAGAGAGCCGGAGACCCACGTACCCTCCCCTTCCTCCTTCCCTTCCTGTCCCCCCCGCCCTCCTCCCAAACACAGGCTGGCAACCCACTTGTGACTCCCCTGGTTGTTGCAAGTGTCTATGGACGGTGGTGATCACCTAACATCAGGTGACACATCTGTTCGTTTGCCTCCTATGATATAAAAAAAAAATATAAACTATGTTTAGTCAGGAATTAAATACTCATGTGAAAATTAATTCATAAAACAACTCGTGATGATAAATTTTTCGGAATTTGTGCATTTGCTCATTTGAATTGGCAATTACGTTGGCTGACTTTACAGGAAAACCGATGGAAATTCTAAAAACTTGAGAAATGTTTGTTCTTATATCGCTCTATGTGGGAAAATACAGAACTGCATATTTCGTGGTGTTTGAACCTGCTATGTTGTGGAATCGTGCGCTAATCATGTTCATATCTTCCGTTGGGAAGAGAATTGTCCAACAAATAGAACATTTACAGGCTTATATTATTATTAACCTATTACTAGATCGCATTTATAAAGTTCGAAGAACTACAAAACGGCCTTGCCGCCGTCTGTGCCACTTTCTCTGTATTTCTCCAAGAAAGAAGGGCTTACACACGTCACACAGAAACTACAAGACAATTCCTCCGACGAGCGTTCTTACATCGACGCATTCAATGGAACGACTGACATAATCGTTCAAAATTACGAGGTTTCTATACGTAAACTGAGCGAGGACAATAATACTTTTAGATAACATTAGGTGTCTTCAAGTCGCTTTGTTAATAACACAAAGAACCTTGGCTACGGACTGTGACGGGACATTCTCTTTCCTTAATACTTATGATCTAGTATCGTAACACCGATTAATATAATATAATAGGCAAACGAAACACATAACTTTGCATATTTAATTACAAATTACTTAGAGTTTAAGATAAATTCATTCAAGTATCGTGTTTACTTGATAGTGAAGCGTTTCAAAAAAGAATGTATCACCAAAACACTATTAATTTAATATATAATATTAATTTCATAAACTAAGGAGCGATTCTAGATTTAGAATAGCCACTTCATATAGGCTTTGTGACTACTGTACCATTATAAATTGCAAAAAATATATCTTACAAAAAAAGTGTTTGAAAAAGCTGACTGAGTGCAAGGAAAGTTTTCGCCTTGGGCTTCAATGTTTCCGTAGTATGTTGTTATAGAGGTTAACAGATAGTCTTATGACATAAAATCAAAAGACAAAACGCACTATATCTCGTGCTGCAGTTAGTGCTGTATGATACTACACAGTGCAGCATATAACTACACAACATCACAGTAAGTGTCATGTGGACAAAGCATAAACTCGCTGATACAATACACATATAACAGCTTTATTATTCTTCCAAGGTTGTCGGAAATGAACATAAATTCATTTCAGTTAATCATAAGGAGTTTTTAATGTAAGACTATGATAATGATCTAATCATTTATTGATGCCGCACAACTTTTAATATAGCACTTTCCTATTCCAGATTAAACTCTCTAGTTAGTTCAATAAGGAGTGTACCTTAATCATTTTAATAAGTTAACCTTTAAAACGATCTATATCATTACCTATTTTCTTAACGCTATTTAAATACATAGCAATCTTATTTACTTTTAAATTATAACTTAATTATAACTAAGCCTTTTTTGTGTTTATATGTACGTCTTACTGTCACTCGCTTTTGTGTCATCTGATTTTGATTACAAGTAATTTGAAATTACTTTAGAAGATAATAATTCAAAAATTCTGATATGCATAACATATGTTTTTAGTATGCCAAGATAATCCATAACGATTTTTCAGATGAAAGACATTAAACTATTTGAATGCATACCCCGCAACAAGATCGCAACTCCGAGTATACTAATATGCATACCAACAATACTAAAGGCGGCCACCAAAATATGGGTCTATTACGTAACTAACAAGCAGTCGCATTAAGCGAGAAACCGGTTTTAAAGTCGTCATGAAAATTGCGATTTACGTAAACATTTGTTGTGGTGGTACCAAAATTGGTTTTAACGAACAAACGCTATATTGTGTTATAATGGGAGAAATCGAAGGTCTCGCAACGCAACGGTGCCGCGTTGCAAGCAAATTACAGCAAATATAAAGCAGTAGTTCAATAAATAAGTAGGTAGGTGCTACGGCAACAACTGTCATTATGAAATATTTTCACAATTTACTGCTGAAATAGTGAATTATGCAGACTTGTACCGCAATCTACGAATCTGTCTAGCGTGTTATCCTTCAACATATAAACATTATTTAACATTTATATCTCATCTACATCCAACAGAAATGTGGTGAAAATGATATTTTATACAGTACACAGTTTTAAAACAAAAAATACCAAACAATAAAGAAATCGTTATAAACCAAAGATAATCTCATTTACACGTTAAATTAATTTTCAATTTTATCAATTTCTAAAGTATTTGATCTTCTAAAGTAAAAGTTACTCAATTGCATTGGGTAAGAATTTATCTTACCAACAGCAAACAAAATTCTACACCCATTAATATCAATAAAATATTAAAATATGTAATGATGATAAAAGTAGTACAATATTCTAAAGACAGTGAGAAGTATTATGTCTATTATTTAAAAAAAAAATGAGTATAGATTAATGTATAAGTATATGTATATGTCCTATAAATACAGGAAGTGTTTCATCAAAAGGAAACATACGACAAATAGAATAAACGTTTCCTAGATTAGTCTGACAACTGATTTATTAGAGTTATAATCGATATATCGGATCGAATCGATATAATCGATACATTGGTCAGAATTATAACGACGTATGCCAACTTGCTGACAAAGATCGTGTGGTAATAAAGTGAGGAGAGTAGGTGTGCAAGCGAGTGGATGACCTTCGTAGGAGAAGTAAACGAGCTCATCAACACCGTTTACGTGTTGAATATGCTTTAATTAATATCATTTTTATTCTAACCAATTCGCATAATAATACGCCTAGATCCTTTTTTGATTGTAACAAATTAGAATAATTTTAGCTGAACAATTTAAAACCGGCATGTCCGGTTTGAGCGAGTACTTGCTTAAATGTTAATTGATACACCGACTTTATTTGAAACGACTTTTTTGTTACGTTAATTTTATTGCTCGTGTTATTGTGGTCCTTCATCGTCTTCAATTGTTCAATTGCGTGTACATAAAAATGGTGGTTGGCTGGAGGGGGTTGCACGGATGCGGGGAGCGAAGGAAGTGGTGAAACGTGCGGGACACATTGTGCGAACATTTCTGTCTGTATGGTGTCTCCGTTGGACGGCCGTCTTCCTTCGCTAATTACCAGTTATTATGTCGCCAACAACAGATGTGCTACATCCGTTCCTACGCTTTATAAAGTCTTTTTTCGCAAATTATTATATTCATAAGCTACTAACTTTTGTGAGTCACGCGATTCAACATCACAATATTACTTGAAATAGACTGTGCAACGAAACTACTATTTTATAACGTAACTTAATACTTCTAGGAACTGGGGAATTTTGATGTGCGATGAATATAATAATTGTTGGTAATAAAAGAAAATTATGAGTACAAATGGTACAAAAACGAACTGAATGGGTAATCTAGCAAGTTACTTGTAACATCCTTATGATCTCTTGGAAGAACAAGTTACATTTGAGTAACAATAGTAATCACACTAAAGTAGTGAACGAGCAGGCGATTACGACTAAATTCACTTTCGTTCATGAGCGGGTCAGCGCAGTGCATCGACTGCGTCGACGCGTCGAGCGACTCCATGCCGCCCCCGCCCTCGGTCGCAACAGGCCGCGGCCTCGCAATGAGTGCGTCGTCTATGTTGCGTACTAGCCGCATAATTATCACAACTATACAATTACATTCAAATGTATATTTAAAATTAACTTCACAGTACAATTATGTAACAAAATTCAAATTAGTATGATATTGAATATAAGAATGAACCTTCACAAATATGCTAATATAGTAAACTTTACTTGCATTGCTTAAAATATACTTGGAAAATATTTTAATTAACACAAGCAAAAATACACTAATATTATCGACATAATATTTAACATTATAGTAGTTAAAGTTGTAATTGGGTAAATTTATAAGCTGTGGATAGCCTACTTATTATAGAGCTATTCAGAGAAAGATGTCCCCGACGAAGCGGATGTGGTAGTTAACACGATTATTTTTAGTAGTTTGCCGTCGAGATATCGTAAATAAAGCGCAGTGACAACCCGTCTTATAAGTTGAACAAACTGTAATAAAACAAGTGCTTGAGGAAACGCTATCATCAGAGGTTGAAAGTCATACCCGAGATAGCATTTGAACCGCTTTATCTGTGTACTAGTTTTGAATACGTTATCAATTTGCGTCACAATAATATTTTTTAAGAAATCCACAGTTTGCAGATAAATTAATTATTAATACTAATCTTTGTGTAAAACGACGAGAGGCTTCTACAAATACGTTTTTTTATTTATTTTATAGGTATTAACGTTTGTAAACAACATCATATGATATTAAATGTCTTTGAGGTCTAAGACAATAAATGCTCTAAGGCTAGAGGGGGACTGGCTTTCAATTACTACTACGGGAACACATTTATAAGTGCCTAGCCTGTGTCCACGACTTCCTTCGCGTGGGATAGTTACTTTGGGCTAACGCTATCACGCAGTGGAAGCTGTCAAGAGTAAAAAAACGACTTTGAAACATTCTTCATTGGTGCTCCGCTCCTATTTGTCTTAGCGTGATGATGATAACCTTTTACGATAAATAAGCTATATAACACTGAAAGAATTTTACAAATCGGACCAGTAGTTGCTGAGATTACCCCATACAACGTCACAACGTCACAAATTACATTTACCTCAAGTATAGATTGGTGATAGATTTTCAAATTTTGAGTGTTAAGTTTTTAGGTGGACTTAGGAAAATATTACCACCATGCTATGTTTACATAACGATGGTTTCTTTCACCGAAGACTCCGGTTAATTTGCAACGATTCTAACCTAAAATCCACGTAAATCTTTTTGTAAATATATGTAGACATATGTCCGGGCTTACGGGTAATATAGTCAAAAGTTTAATATATAGCAAAGTTAAAATATTATTGTAGGATTTTGAAATTGGCTTTTATTTTTCCTTGTGTCCATGTTACACATATTTAGAGCGATCACAAAGTTAACCATTTAGCCACCATAGGTGTTATCACAAAAAAGGTTTCGTATTCCATGCATTGCGGTCGCTGAATGTTCGCCATCTTGGTATTTTGTGTCGCTTTGGTTAGGTTAGGTTAGACTTGCGAAAAATTAAGACTTGCGTCGGGCGAACGTGGTGCATTTAATACGAGACATTTTTAAAGAGTATTCAATACGTATTTAACTTGGTATAACGATCATTATTTAATATCTATCATAATAAGTATGGTCTCTTATGTACACTTCTCTGAACTTGTTCGGGAATTTTCTAAGATATTATTTGTTTTTTTTTTTTTTAATATACGAAAACCGACTAGTATTAATTACCGTCTACTTAATTAATGAAGGGTACGGTTAGTAAATTTTTCATTAAATTATGTAAATGTATTAAGCATCACACCTTAACGGCTGAGGCTCTCGTGTCTAGTAAAAGATAATGATAGCATAAATACATTTTTAAAAATAGCGTCGGTTATAGAAAATGTTAATTAGGTGAAACTTGCTGGTTCGTTATCGTTTTCCATGGGTGCCAAGCATCGAAGCATAGCTTCCACGTCATAGCGTGGACCACCCTACTTGTTACGGTGTTGACTCCTGTCATAACCAATACGATATTATATGTATTTGTAGGATGAACATTTACTATTAGTCCCGACTCATTTTTTCATAGTGTCTGTATAATAACTAGTGGTCGTCTGGTGATCGCAATTTGACCAAATAAGGTACAAATCTGTTCTCACGTGTTATTGTAGATTTAACCTACATCTCAGGAATCACGCTGTATTTCTGAAATCAAAGGCACCCAATGCCCTTTTCTGTAACCCTAGAAACGTGTAATTAAAATTTCATATAAACGATTAAGTAGTTATGGCGAGAAAACATAACAAACAAACTCACATTGTACATATTTTGTCGATCGTGAAATATGAATAAAAGCTATTTCTGCATTTATTTTCTTCTAAAGTTCGTTAATAAATATAGATTTAGTTTAAAGCAAAAAGAAAATCGGTAGAGAAACTGAGCAGGAACATGTACTTAACTGTTTTGCTTGTTTTATATACCATACATACTAGCTGTTCCCGCGATCACCTCCGCGTGGAATTGTTACTTTGGGCTAATGATAACACGCAGCGAAAGCTCTCAAAAAGAAAAAGACGATTTTGAAATATTCTTCATTGGCGTTTCGCTCGTATTGATCTTAGCCTCATGATATATAACCTTCCTCGATAAATGAGCTATCTAACACTGAAATATTTTTTCAAATGGGACTAGTAAGTTCCTGCTACAGTGGACAGCTATTTAAAATCCAACCAAACATAGTTTGTGTTATGACAACTAAGTAGTTGATATAGATACATATATAGTTGTTTAACACCCAGACATAGAACTAACAATTATACTCATCACACAAGAGTCAGTTCTGTGTTCGATCACGTTACCTCCTAGCTTAACATTATAGTTTACTAAAAATGCCCCCGAGGCCTATTCGATAAAGTATTTTAGACATCAGAAACAACGGTATAGCATCTGTCTAAAATTTAGTTTTAAAGAGGACGTTTTTCTTTTGTGATTGAAGGAAAACGAACAGGTGGGTCACCTGATGTTAAGTGATCACCACCGTCCATAGATACTTGCAACACCAGGGGAGTCGCAAGTGCGATGCCAGCCTGTGATGAGAGGGGGAAGAGGAGAGGAGGAAGGTGAGGAAAGGTAGGCCTCCGGCGCTCTCACTGACCTAACGAAATGCACTGTTACTTCACGTGGGTTTTCTATGAGAGGGTGGTACTACTCCGAGCGAGCAGACCCATTTATGCTGAAGCCAGTAATAGCTTCAGCGTGGATGTACCACCTACGTCATATTTCAACTGCGAATGAATAATGTTAGACAATAGCACTACTTTTAGAAACTACTCATATAATATGACACTTTCGATTAGAGATAATAAAGTAACAGTAGTTTTGTTGGTTTTTTTTTTTCGAAATGTCTACGCTATTGACCCAGCAAGGTCTTAACAGCTTCACCGGACTACGAGTTTTGTTGGTATGTTCTATTAGTGCTTAGGAATCCTCACACGCAATACACGAGGGCCCTTAAGCAAGTGCCTGGTTACGTTTCGCATGGACGCTCTGATCCACGGAGCCGTGCCAATTTGATAATGCACATTATTATTACATAGCATAGAGCGCAGTTAGACATGTTGTACCCGTTCTTAACATGTTTGAACTACTGCTTTCTATTTTAATTATGTTATTTTTATTGCATATTATGTTTTTTACTTAAAAACCCATCGGATGGTAACGTGTAAAGAGACATTTATAATCAACTAGCTTTTGCCAATCCATCGGTTTTTTTTTTCTAGATGAAAAATACCCTAAGTACTTCTCTGTTCCCCAGATAATATGTATATAAAAAATCATGATGAGTGGTTGAGTAGTAAAAGCATGAGAGCGTAACAAACAACTTACCTAAATCAAAATTACTTTATTCAATTTGAGCCCTAATAAGGCGCTTATTAACATCAAAACTTTCGGCCGGGTCAAGATATTGATACATCGAGTGACATTTCAGGATATTTATAGTTAACTTTGTGGATATCCTTACGGGGCTATATCGAGGCATGTGGAGAAAAAATAGATATAATCAAGTTTTCTTACTAAAGAAAATGAAAAAGGCTTTTGTTGTTAATTTTTTTATCGAATCGTCAGTATTCGGTTTACCCAAATATTCAGGTGTATTCGGGTAAATAACACTGCATTAACAATTAATTCACTATTGTTAAATTGAAATTAGACATCGGTTTTCTTAAGATATCGAAAAAGTGGGCCGATGTAAATGTCCACGTTATCAACAATATTAAAGTTATCAGGATATTTCTTACGTCATCTTTTCACTTAATAATAAAACATTTCAAAGTAAAATTACAATGAATAGACACGTCTGAATATGCCATTGATTGTCACGACCAGTCAATGCTACAATTGAAGAATATCGAGTCTGCGATGTTGTGGTACATTGATCATGTTTTACGATTGCGGTCTCAGTTCTTACAAATATTAATAGTTTTTATTGAAAGAATAAAATAAGCGAAAACTTTATTTATATAGATACAACTATAATAAATAAATCGAATTTAATTTATGAATTGAGTGCTAATTTTAATAACGCTTCAATAAATATTTCGTATATTTACTAGCTATTCCTGCGGCTCTGTTGATGTATTTGTTAATCTGCGTATTTGTTAGTATTAAATTATCTGTTGTAATATACGGTTGAGTGAAAGTTAAATGGGTGTCGTATAAACCTTCTTTCATAATGATCTATTGAAGAAGTTGGTTAAGACGTAAGAGAGAGACGTAGAGACGTAAGAAGAGTGTAAGAGTCCTGGGTAGACTTCGCGATAGTCCCAATAATATAATGAGAACAATGGCAAAAATGTACGACAGTCTTTTCGTAAAACACTGGATATCTGTTGTTATATAATATTGTGATGATGATCTTTTCATCTTATTTCATATTCATTTGTATAAAAGCACATATTAATTTAGTTATTTACTTAATTTTATTTTTTAAATTACTACTAATGTATGTATTAGTATATAATTTGTTTTTGTGGACCCTTGTTGTCTGATAAATAAATAAATTATTATTATTTTTTATTAAAAATCTTCAAAAATCCAACTTAGTGCTAGCTATCTTGACAATCGGTCTAAACGTTTTGGAAATTTATCGACACATCCATTTTATATACATACTAGCTTCTGACCGCGACTTGACTTCGTTTGCGTGGAATAGTTACTATGGGCTAACGCTAACACGTAGCGTAAGCTCTCAAGGGGAAAACCCCCAATTTCGAAACATTCTTCATTGGTGCCTCGCGCCTATTGGTCTCAGCGTGATTATATATAGCCTATGATCATCCTCGATAAATGAGCTATATAACATTGAAATCATTTTTCAAATCGGACCAGTCCTTCCTGAGATTACCCCCTACAACGTCACAACGTCTCAAACTTTACCTCTTTTTAATATTAGTATAGATATATAATAGTTGTCTACAATTTAATAGCAAAGAATGGCTACTGCACTTTATATTTAACAATTATTAGCCCCAATTGTATACGTTCAATCACAAAATCATTCTATAAGCAACAATAATAAGTACCTAAATATGTCGTGTCATAGTGTCATAGTCTTGTCATTGTGTGGGTGAATGAATCAGTGATTGTTATACCTACACTTCGATGTAAATCGATGTTAAACTAAAAAAATATATTCTACTCACGAAACTACTTAATGTTTTTATGAATTACCTTCATTTGTTACTACTATTACAAAAAATATAATAGGTAATGATTTATTCAAGTTTATGTACTGTAGTTCTTACACTCGTGTGTTATATTTCTCATAATTTTATGGAATACTAGCTTTGCTCGCGGCTTCGCTCAAATACACCCTACAACTATAACTTTTTCTATGCCTCTGTTAATATAAGTGCAAAATATCATGTGATGGGTTAAATATTGAAGGCTTGAAAGTGAAACAAACTTACTTTAAACTTATAATGCTAGATTGTGAACTTTAAAATAACTTATAAATATATATTGATATAGCTATTAAGCATATCGATATTTATAATATTGTCTTCCGCAAACGAGGGAAAATTGACCCGTGAACCGTGACTCCACGTGTTATAATCGAAATATTAGAGATTCACGACTATGCATTATGCAAGTAGGTAAGTACGTTGCAAGTCTCGGATTACGCAACAGTTTCCAACTTTCCGAAACACTATAATACTTATGATTACAAAATAACGAACTTCTATGATATTACAAAGAATAAATATTATGTTTTAAAATATTTTTAACATGATAATGTCAAAAATAGGTCAAGTTACGTTCTCTTTAGTAAGCATTGTTGTCACTATAAATAATCATCATTTATCACTTTTTCTATAATATGAATATTGAAAAGAATTCGAAACAAACAACAATATATTCTCTAAAGAAGCTAAACTTACGTTAAATAGAATTTTAATATATATACTATTGCCAAATAGAATTCCAACAACAACAACATAAACAACCGAAATCAGCTGTGTCCACCAATTCAAAATGACCACGATGTGTGTCACAGTGTGACATGGGTTATGTAAACGTCAGTAGACCGACACTGACCTACAGACATCGGACAGCGCACCACTTTCCTTTCATTATTGACACACAATCTATAAACGGACGACCACTATCGCTAAACCCAGAGCTACGTGATTACCGGCCTGAACACGAGTTACGAAGTCGATGGATTGCGAATGAACAAGACTAATTCATCCCCAAAAATTATATTTATGCATATAGGTATTGGATACATTGTAAACTCCTTATAACATTATTCGATATAACGAAGAACTTACGTAGAAATTAGTTCAATTTGGTTGGTTTACTACAAAACCATTTATTTCTTCTCTATCATCCGTACAACGAAAACTCTTTATAACGAATAAAAAAAATGCTCGGTCCCTTTAATTTCGTTATAAAGAGTTTACACTGTATATAAAAAAAATCGAGGCAACCATAAGGACTGCCGACAGAAGTGTAAACTCGAAACAATGGAATAACTGGGTTCTCTTTTGATTTTTTTAAATTAATTCTAGTGTAAATTATTTAAATCTCATAATGTGTTAGTAAAGATTATTATCATTGCTCTGGTTTTGACGTCTATTACCACAACGAATAATAAATATATACATTTTTATACAGTTTATTAATTGATAAAACATCTGATGACCGCACACACCGCTATAGTCTGGCGCAAGCGGAATACGTTCGGTCATTCTATACTTGCATATCGCTGCCGCGAAATCTAAGTTTTTCTCCAGTCAAATACCGCTTAACGCGCTTAAAGTATTCACTCCAAAAATTTTGTACATTTTGATTAGACTTAGAAATACTTACCCATAAATTACAATTAACCAATGGACCGTTTCAATGGACTGCCTTTTATTTATTTGCACAAATGCCTTGTCTACTTCTTAGGCTGTGGGTGGCTTACGAACTATTATGATTACGAAATATCACACAGCAATTATATTAAACGTGCCATAAAATATAATTGGGACATTGGTGACATTAAATATAATAAAGAATACTTATCCATGAATGGGAACAAACTTACATTTTCTTTGATAACATATAAGTAATATGTTTATTCAAAGAAATATTATTTTCGGTAATTAATAAAAACATAATATTTTTATGATTATTCATATATTGTTTGCGATTATTTTTTATTGTTTTCATAACCTTAATGCGAAAAGCGATGTATATTACTACTATAAAGTGAAAAGATTTTATTTCTTCTATCGTTACCATATTAATATGTAAGAGACCCACTACACACGTTCATTGCAGGCCTCTTTTCCTACGAAGATATGGGCATAATTACCACGCTAACCCACGACATATTGGCAATTTCGAACTCTGAGAAATCTGTCTCTTTATTTCCGTACACGGTTGTGGAACATTTCTCAAGTTTCCTCGCGGTTTTTTTTCATCGTCAACCAAAAATGTTTAAAAGAACAAATGTAAAAAAGATTTCGAAAAATTCGCTGGTACATGCCGAGGTTCGAACTTGCAGACATCGAATTGACATAGTAACGGTCAAACCCCCGCAACTTTTATTTGTAACAGAGTAAACTGAAAAAAATATTAATCCATAAAAAAATCACCCTACAATACTACATTATCAACCAGTAACATGGGTTGTATTTTATTTTGAAAATCTACTCTAACGCGAGCTAAGTTGAGCAAAAGCTAGTAATTTTACAGAATTGTAAATTATCTTAAGTCTATAATCCAACTGGTTGTTTTAAATGTTGGAAGTATAAGGTAAAAAGACAAATTAATTCAATACACTCGAAGCCACACTCAATTGGATTTAATATTTAAATCGGTTATTCTGATGACTAAATTAATTTTGCAGTACATAAAGTAGAACGCGGACGTATATTCAATTGTGTTTTAAATTTACAACACAATATGTTATATCGGGTGACGCATAGGACATGTCCGCCAACTGAACAGATAGCAATCCAAATGCGCAGTGAAAATGTAATAATAATACTTAATTATACAGAAATTCGATAGAAAATGACGCTTCTAAAGCCACAGAGCAGATTAATGTCGAAAAATCTAGAAACACCAATATGGAAGACTAGACAGTATTTACAAAACTACTTAAAATTATTTCATTGTTGGAAATGCAATATGGCGCAATAAAGTTACGTTTACAATTTTACTATATTCATTAAAACTTTATTACATATATGAAATGTCTTTTAACGTTATATAATGATAATAAAACAAGGTATATGTCACTAAAGGCTAATTAATGTAAATTCCTATTTGTCAAAAAAATAATCAGAATCGGACCAGTATTTGCGGAGAATTACCTCCTAAGAACATGTTTACAAATTTAAGAGTAACAAAAAATATATGAAAATGACAGTGTGTTGTAAAGGCACACGATAGAAGTCTAACTTTTGTATTATAGGGATAGAATTTCGAAGTTCTCCCATAAGAAGTTTCCACTTTAAAAAAACCGTAAGCATTCGTTCACTTTTGTAAATTATATATTATTATCACTAATGCATTGTTAGTATTAATACTAAATGTAAAAAAAAACAAAACGCCTTCGATGCACGTTCTATATTTTCAGGTGTGTGATGACATATGTTACTCACAAACAATTATATATAAAGAGGTAAAATTTCTAAACATGTTCTTAGGACGTAATCCTCTGGAAATACTAGTCCAATTCTAAATATTATTTCATATGAAACTTAAATTATCTTTTAGTGACATAAGGCTTTATTTTATTATTTTTTAGATTGTAATTAATTAATATTAATAAGTAGTCGTTGGTGGTTCTTAGTAGGTACGTAATAAAAGTGAAAGAGTTCGAAAGTTCAGGTACCGTAGTGCGGGTGCATAAGATATCGCGGCACGCATGGATTATAAACGTGGTACAGCTAACATCAAGTTTGTGCAACACTCTTATGCAAACTGCAATGGCGCGGATCATGCGCAATGTGAGCTTACCGATTAAGCCTGTTGCTACATTTCTCCATCTAGATCAAATTCGAGTGTTGAATACAGAGCAGTTTCGTTATGCGAATTAGAAAACACTTTAACCATTTTAAATTACAAGATATTTGATAAGACGACACATTCTTTCGTATGCGATTTCGATAAAAAAATGTATTATTAGAATTATAATAACATACACAAATAGTGCTTGCTGTATATATAATTTTATAGAATACAGTAGCTTATATATTTATTATTACTCAGAAGCGTATCCAGCGGCACACTAAAGTATAATTGACGCAAAATGGCTGCCGCTTGTTAATAGTAGACGAGTCATCGCTATCTAAATTCAAAATAAAGTCATTAAATATTTTCTAATTATTTTATACGTACATATCTAATTTTTTTTCCATTATAGTGAATTTAAATTATTATTGTTGTATTTATAACAAAATTAAAAACAACTTTATATTTATTTTATGTGTTGGCAGTATTTTGACAGATTGTAGTGAAGTTGGAGCGGACTCGATTATCTTCTCATTTTAAACGTATAGTACAATTTTGAAGCTTTTACAAGAATGTGACTGATTTATGAACTGATTAATTAGTAAAAATGTGTAAATTTGTATTTCTAATATAATATTTTATAGGAATGTATATGGGTAACGAGACAACGATATATCAATTATTTACAAATTAGCTCGCCTAAAAGGTTATGACGATTCTGATATCTCAAATGTAGAAGGACTGATGAAAACGACCGTAAACTATGCGTAGTTGTCTTTAAAGGAATTAATAACTCAAGTCTTAAATGTTCGTTACTTCTCACAAATCTTTTATATAAGTATTGAAGAAAATTATAGTGTGCTCTTAAAACTGGCTTATTCTAATATTCGTTTTTAATTTTTGATAAGTTGATACTGCACGATTAATAAACTTGCGAAATAGTAATGTTGCTGGTAATTGGGTTCCTCTAAATCCACTGCAGCGATGAGATATGACGTTCCGCTCAACCGTATCATTACGAAACAAGAAAGTTAGAACATTTTGATCAGGAGAATGTCGTTGTGTTGTTGCTGTACAACAGATGTGATTGTGTGCGTTATTGGTGACTTTGTTGGCGCACTGTTATTCGCTTCGATTTCGATGTAATAACAATTTTCTGTCGATATGCTATGTTACTTATTTTAAACATAAACGCTACAACATATAACGCTATAAATATTTGGTTGCAATTATAAAAAAGTAATTAAAAAAATGATAAAACTGAAGTTTTAAATGAGTGATGTTTCCACATGTAATTATACATTAACATAAATAGTTTAAAAAGATAGAGGTTTTATTATCTAAAAAAAGCGTATTGCAAGAATATCCGACTGATCTTAAGTTGAAATTTACTTAATTGGTTACGGCATGCATTATTTATTTATTTGGATTTAGAGTATAGAGTAATATCCGGCGTTGACCCTCTTAAGCGAAACCAGAATATTAAAATGTTTCGTTGTTACGTAATCCGATGTGTTCTTTACGAGCAATTATGTAAAGAGTTGAATCGGTGTGAGCGCAAGTAGGTAAAGCGAGTGGTGAGGAGGCTGCCGCTGAGGTAATGGTAAAAGTGTTACGCGGCGTACTCGATTCTACGCGCCTGCAGTTTACTATTACGCAACAATCCGGCGAATGTATGCCAAAACTGCATTTAGTTAAACCTTCGATGCTCACATATACATACTCGTATAAAATCTAATAATTTGTATTTAATTTCATAATATACCTTGATACTTAACTATTCATTAGGGGTGTGTGAATAATTCGAACTTACGAATTATTCGTTCCGAATCGAATAATTCGAACATTCGTATTATTCGAAAGTTCCCGAATAATTCGATTTTTATCGGAATTATTATATTATTCGCAATTTTTTATTGTATTATTCAAAATTTGTCGAATTATTCAATTCGGATTTCGGATAGAATATTAAAATTCGATTCGATTCAACGATATTCGCACACCCCTACTATTCATATCTATACATATAATAAATATGTAAATCTAACGTGTCTATACTTTTTAGATTTTAGTGAAAAAAATTATTGCAGGTGTCTTAGAATAAGTAACAAAATACATTTCAATCATTTTTAGACATGTTTATCTGTCTGTCTGTTAGTATGAACACGTATCACTGCTAAACTGCTGGGTTCAGAATAAAACCACACCAAGAAAATCACAAAGCATATCTCCGAGAATAAACTCTTTGTTTCATTAACATCTGTCCACTCTATGAAAAGTTATTGTAATTTTAATGACGACGCGGCGTAAGTACAAAAGTAAATATATAAATCTACTTAATACATTCACATGACTTTATTAGTTAATGTTTTTTACATAAGGTTCCACGCGGACGAAGTCACGGGCAAAGCTAGTACAAAACATAATTAACATAAAAAAAAATCTTGAATTTAACTTCGATATAAAAATGTGATCTAAGACACTAAAGTTCTTAATCGTGTTAACTGTTATGCTCTCTCATAAATTACGAAAAAGAATCTAAATTCATACAAGACTTGTGCAAGAGAATTGAATAGTGAGGTTATGTCGACCACGTTTAGCAACCACGTTGTTTTTACACAACAACGTTAATAATGTTTCCGACGGTTATCAGTCGACGTGATAAGATACAGCACAGTACCCCTTTGTTTATACGCTGCACTCCAACATAAGACCTTAGATAATGCATTATCTATACAAGTAAGTACGGTAACGAACATATTATTTGCTTAGTCACTCCACTAGCGTACTCTTTGTCTATCTTCGTGAAGTTAATTTTTACTTACACATTAGTAATATTATATTATAACATAGTATATTAGTAAATTACTTTAATATTTACTAAACAAGTAATGTCATACAGTTTATGAGAATATTTAGTTAACATGGAGCTGATAAATTGATTGTTATATACAACAAAATGATTATCTGTACATGGTCACGTGGAACATCACCTCAAGGTAAGGTCGGCAGAACAAATTTGGTACATTGTACACTGTTACATTCCATTCATAAATATGTATTATTTAAATGTATTGCAGCGGTGTTAAAATACTCGTTTTGATTTTTAATATGCGTAGATTAGAATTACCATGAGACATTTTAGGAGCAACCCATTGTTGTACTGAACACACTTATAGTTTTGCAATACGAATTTCATACATTAACTGTGTGACGTATAATTATGAAATCGGTCAGGTCATTTATTTATCGGCAACTAATATAATCAGCGAGATATTTCAATCGGACATTATGCTTTGTACTCAAACTTATCTTTATCGTAGACACGTAACGGTACTTTATTATTAGTATAATTATTTTTAATGTGTTATCGTTTTTACATTTATAATATGGTTCATAAAAAAAACAATGAATTTGTAAAATTTTCCTAAACTGTGTATTTAAGTGTTCAGATAAATTTTGAAACAATACGCAATAGTCTACGTTTTACAGTAATCTTTAATGATAGAAAAGAAAAAATGTTTCTGTAAGTATCAAACTAATATTAAAATATTTTATAAATAACTAATTATCGGTTATTTAATAAAGAGGTGATATCCGAACAAACCTCAGTTGAATTAAATTGATGCTTGTTTGGGTATATGGTAATGCTATTTGCCCGGCAATGAACCTTCATATTTGTACTGCTAAAACTATTAGCGACTTGCCGCAAACATAGATTATTTACACAGCTACGTTCTGATGATATGATACAAAATGTAACCATTATAAAATTACGGATTTGGCGAGATGACAATGGGACAATGTCACAACACTAATAAATTGAATACTCTTGGATTATTTAACAGAATCTCAAACGTGGCAGAAGGTGGTTTATTTTAAGCATATTCTTAATTTACATGATTACCTTGTTCTGGTATAAAATGACATTGTTCCGAAAAAAATTTTTAATTCGACCTACATAAGTATAGGCGAAGGTAAATCATGTCACGTCAGATTGTTAGTTACACGAATTAGATTTTTGTAACTTTGAACATCATTATTTTAAAATGGTTATAAAGAGAGCAACTGTATCACGTAGTTATTATAGTTGCTTTATGCTTCGAAAATTAATCAACCGCACTCAGAGATGTTGCGAATCGCATTTATTAGACAACAACCCAAGCCGAGGTGTGCCGTGCATCCTCGAGCTACTTGTCAAATTAAATCGGCTGAGTGCCTTAACCACTCGCCTTAGTAGTCCAGTAAAGCTAATAAAACCTTGCTAGGTCAATAGCGTAGTCAGTTCGAAAAAAAACAACCACGTATGAATTTAACATTATTACTTTTATTGAGTATATTGTTTGTTGCAATGACGCTCATTATGTACAGTAAGTAGTAAATTATTAAGATTCACTTTTAGTGTGTGGGTGTTAAGCGAGGCCGCAATATCTCACGACAAGCCGTGGTGTGGAAACTCCATGTTGAAGTTAAATTTGTAGTTTCTATATAATACGCAACAGACCATAGTGACATCTTCAGATGAAATGTCCAAGGCGAACCACATATTAAAAATGTAAACAATATTTCCAGATGTTTGGTAAATGACACCTTGGTGATTATTGACCACATTTGATTCCATTAGGAAGATCGATCAGGTAGTTCGTCCTTACCCGAGGTCGTGCTACTTCGACAGAACAAAGGATTGAGTCACGTACGAACTGCAGTTGTTAAAGAAAGGAGAAGGGCTAAAAATAGTACTTTGGTGATTACGGTCACTGGACCTAGCCTACGCAGATCCCGTCGTGCTCTGTTGGCCTGGCGTGAACTCGAACTACTCAAGATAAAGAGCGCGAGTAGACCGATCAAAGTGTTACAATGATTCTCTTGTGAACAACTTTGAATGATATTATGTACTTAAACCCAAGGCACGTTTAACTCATAAATGATACGTCAAACGAGTTACATATTGAGTCGAGGTGCTAGCTTGACTGATTGCAATTACGCAATTAAATGCGTGCGGGATTAGCTCTGTATTAATTTCCGTTACGAAACAGTGACCTGAACAATATTATCATTTATAACCTAAGCAGAGAGAAACCTGCGAGGAACCGATAAAACTTTTACAGTGAGTGATTGAGTGGGTATTTGAAGTATTGTAAAATTATATTGTGAAGAAGTGATCGCTTACCTCTACTTGAATGCCATGATCGGCACTTATTGTTTGCGTTACACTCGAAGGTTTCTGCAATGTCTAGCTGTTGGGAAACCGCTACGACCGAGGTGCCGACTTTGAGGCCAGAACTGGCTGTTTGAGAAACCTTTCGAGTTTAGATTGCGAAAAGTGTGGAAAGTGGTATTTACTTGCACAAAATTATGCAGAAATTCTAAAGTGTGCAATGCGTAACTAAACACTATCGTGTATAGGTATGTAAATTCAAAATAAACCAATAACTTCAGTTATATTTACATGTATGTGTATACAGGGAAATTTTGGTTATTTGTTTTGGTAAATAATCACGACTTCTACAAATAACTTCGCAATTTTAGAGATAAAATGATGTTATTGTAGATGTAATGTTTAACTTATTGTAAATTTGCTTGGAATAAGAGATACTCAGTAAAAATCTAAGTGTCAAAGTCCACACGAACTACGATAAGGAGATTGTTGTTGTTTGGGTACAGAACATGTTTATTGACGTAAAATTCTTTATAATTATTAATCAATAGCAACTACCCGCGACTTCGAATATTAGGTATATAGAATGTATCTATACAAATAAAATCGAATACATCTGTTTGTAGAAACTTTAACTAAAAATAAGACTAAAAACTAGTAACTTTAATTAAAAACTTCTAACTAAATGAGTATGAAAGTACATATGGCATTTATAGTATAATGTTAATTTCTTAATTATTTGTATGTTTGTTCCGGATAATCTCCGAAATGGTTCGAACTATTTTGATGGGACTTTAACTTATAGATGGCTGAAGTTGTAAGGAGCAACTTACTTTCATTTTAGAAAATATAGGGGTTTACGTAAATACTTTAAACAAGCCGGATTCAATACAAACCGCGCACCGTGATCAGATTTAACACTGAACAACATTTTTTTGGCTATACTCCACGAAGATAGTCGCAGGTGACAGTTAACAATAGAAATAGTATGTTACTAATGGATTATATACTTTCCATCAATGATAGAACTTTCAGAATAGGCTTAATAATTTCAAAGGATACTTTTTATACACTCAACTTCTAGAAGTAATTAAATCAGTTCAGTAGTTTCGGAACCTATTTAATAGAAACAATGAAATCTATTCTCTTTACAATATTAGTTTAGATAGCATCGATGTGCCGAACATTACATTACGTAATTTTCGATGCACTACTAATGCAAGTAAATTACTTCGCATATTTATGTGAATAACTAAGGATACCTATTCATGCTTGTGTCTGTTTTCCCGTACTTTCAACATGGTGGGATTTTGAACGAAAAGTAAAACAGTTTCAATGATAACATGCATGCATACATTACCATCATATGCTATCCTACTTTCCATAAGGAATAAACGAACCTATAAATAATATAAACATAGTGTATACAAGAAAAGCACTGTTTTTCATATTAATTAAGCTTAAATAATTTAGCAAACGTTCTTTTGTGCACAGGTTTATGTACATTACATTTTTTTTTATAATGCACTGTGTGACGCTTGACCTCAGTCTCACCTGATGGAAGGTGAAGACGAGGTCTAAGATGTAACGCGTTCACCTAGTAAAAGCACATTCACTCTTCTTTTGAAGATTACTTCGTCATACACCTCAGGAAAAACAGACGGAGGCAGCGCATTCCATTCCTTCGCGGTTCTCATAATGAATGACGAGGCAAAGCTCTTCGTCCGGATGAACGGTATGTCAACAACGAACGAATGGAGGCTCGCACGGCGTCTGGTAGTCCTGAGATGAAATGGAGACTGCGGAATTAGTTGGTGCAGATCTTGTGCACATTCTCCAAAGTGTATCCGATAGAAAACTATATTATATCATTCTCCCAAGTCCTATTTATTTATAATATTTGAATTAGCTTTTTGCAGTCTTAATCAAATAAGCTCATCATACATTTTGCATTATTATTATTATTATATCGATTTTACAGAAATAAAACACAACTATAGTCCCTGATAATCTTTATGGTCGTTCTGAACATAGCATTTAGTTGGAACTTGCGCATAATACAGTCAAGGGTTTAATTGTACAAAAGAAAGCCAATATATTATAGGAATCTAAAATAGGCATTTATTTATCCTGTTGTTTCCATGCTATTATTTGATATAATACGTTCTATACTTTAATCTATGTTCTATGATTATATATTAAAGCGGTCAAAAAGGATGGCGAGGACTGTAGTGTTAAAAAAAAAACTTGATATTTTCGGCGGATTGCATGCTTGCGTAAAGATGTACACGCTTCATTGCGTCGCAGTTATACATCTACCTAACCAACTAACTACTAGTAAAATAAGCCAAGTTGTACCCACCAAACTTAGCGGTTACAAAATATCAAATAAAATATTCATACCTAAAATCTATACAAAAAATACTAATCTGACTAGATATATAATTCACGAACCTGGTCCGACATTGCTCGAAATATAGCTACCAGCTTATATTCGAAATAATAACACTTCTAGAGAATAATACCAATAGAATAAACCAGAAAATTTGCGAGATTGGGTGATTACTTGTAACTCTGTCACGCAAAAAGTACTGAACTGATTTTGGTAACACTTTACAATAATAAACCTTTACGTACAACAGAATACTAAAAGCCGTAATCTATAATGTTATCGTTTCAAATGGCCAAAATATAACGACAAGTGTAAAGTAAATTTGATACAGCCAAACCATGAGACATAAATCCTTAAAATTACAGGAATATAATCTATTATGACAATAATATTAGAGATAAAGGACTAGCGAAGTAATACCTGGACGCTAATAATATACATATTACCAATAATAGTGACACACAACGTTTCTAATTAATTTCGCAATCCATTCCACCTGACATAGAAAAACCTTCGTATTTATACGCACCACAAAACGTTGGGTCACAAAGGAGATATACGGAACAATTGCTCTTTGTATTAGGAACGAAAAGTGGCACAAAAAAATGCAATGGTAATATTTATCAATAGGCTGCAGGTAGACGGTTGTAGGTGTAGTATTCAACGGTATAAGAGAACCATTTGAAGGGATCGAAAATGTGAACAAAAAAATTGAAAATGCACCTTTCGAAATTCTCACACTTAGTCGAATACGTTTTACACTGTAAATTTAAGGTACACTTTATCACAACGTAAAATTAGCAAACCAATTATATGAAACTTAATCTTGGTTATTATTCTATTAATATAGCAAACGGAAAAGTTTGTGAAAAAGGACAGTCGTTTTCACGTAAAAAAATCAAGGAAGGTGGCAAAATCCTGCCATCTGAGACCTACCTATATTCACGTGCGCTGCATAACCCGTTAGAGTTACACAATGATATGGTATTATATCAATTATAATGGTAAACCGCAAATGAAGTCGCGGGCGTTCGTTAGTTAATCTATATGACGACACAACGAAATTAACAATTGTATGCATGAAATTAAGTAACATACATTGAAGTAAATGATACTTAATAATTTTCAAAGATAATAATTGTAGAATGAAGAGTAAGTTATAGAATTAATAAACGACTGTTTTAATCAATGTGTTTCTCATATAAGAAATAGTGAGTTATGACGGACGTAGTTTTTAGTTACAATACATAACATTATTCGGCATAGTTTATCTCACTGCACAAGTTGTTGAAAGAGAGTAAAGTCGCGATCTGATACGAGTCACCTTCCTTTCCGTAAAAATACACGACTGTCGTAATAATGACACCGAGATTGTAAGAACAAAATCGTATGATGGTTGAGATGCAAGTAAGAAAGCCACAATTCAGTAATACCAAGGTCAAACATCTTAGGATTTATCACTATATTTTATAAAACGTTTGCACTGCATTAATAAGATAAAGTTTAAAAGTTACTCAAGAAATAAATACTAGCGTATATCATTAATCCAATGATTAACGAGAGTAACATAAATGAATAACAACTTGTATTCATTCTATTCTATTCTACATTTGAGGGAAGTAGTCCTGTGAAACTGTATAAGATCTTACTAGGTCAATAGTGTAATTAGTTCGGGAAAAAAATCAGGGCTCATCCGACTTTTCATCTCAAATGGTAAGTTTAATAGTAAATTATTTAAAATTTAATTTTTATTTCATAGGAGATGCTTATTTTTTTATAATTCCTTCTTTTGCCTATATAAGTTATATAAGAACTTTAGTAGAAAATGTTGTTGCAAACCTGTCAGTTGAAGCTGGGATTTATTTATTAATTAGTCGTAAGAATATTTGATTCATGAAGGAGTAACTTTGCGGAAATCCGTCGATTGTTGCAGACGCAGTAACAGCCAATCAGTTCCAGGCGGAAGCCTGAGTAACATCGAATCGACTTTATGGCCTTAAAAGTTTTATCAAGAGGATGATAAAAAGAAACGACAAATCTACTTTAGCTTTTTATAAAACTTTCAAAAGTGGGCTTTATGATTAAAATTATTAAGTGTCTTTTACTTAAAAATGTACAATATGATATTATTTTTTACTTAATATAGACCTCCTCTTTAACATATTAAAATGTGGATTTAATTGTAATAGTGGATACTTATTACTAATTACAAAAAGAACTAAACGTATCAAGGTAAACAGTATATATTATATCTCAAACCATATTGATCAAATTGAAACTTGTCAAGATTATACGACAATTCACTAAAAAAATAGGGCCTCACGCCGTATCCCATTTGCTTATATACGAAATATATAGGTATATAACCCAATGGGGAGCAACCCCGAACAACAAGTGTCTTCTTTTACGCAAAGTAAAAGACGACAAAAACCGAGCAGGTAGCGTACCGAAGGAGTAAACCATTTATGACTATAAAGAGCTATATATAAAACCGGTTTTACTTTGTTAATACATCGTTATTTTGAAATTAAATATGTTTAGCGATTTGCAACTTTATTTCCATAGTCATAACGTTATTTATTAAATATTTAAACGATATCTTCACTCGGTCCCATCTTCACCCCTGCCAGTATTTATAAATGATCAACCATTTATTTAATATACCCAGAGCCAGAGTTGTTTAGTAAATTATTACAAATATTTAGACGCTATTAATTTAAGATAATGTGTAATCATACGTATATAACATGACAATTAAGATGACAAGTAAACCATATATAGTCTGCTTAACAAAATAAGTAACTTCTACCAAAAATTAGATATAAGTAAAGCTTGTCTCACAGGTTTTAACACGGAAATTTCTATACTGGAATTTTCATTCGATATTTTTTTTCTTCCGCTCACATACTGCAAGTTAGTAATATGACGTCATCCACACCCCTCAAAAACTTCTACACAAATGACGCAAGTTTTTAATTAAAATCATGTACTATATGAATTAACATTTGATTGCTTCATTCATTATTTTTTCTGGAAAAGTTAAGCTATTTTGTATTTTTTTTTTAATAACAACAAAGATCTATGTTATTGGAAGAGAAAACTAGATTGTGGCGACCCACTTAGGTGGAAAGAGAGTAAGAACATTATGATGGTGATTAGGAATAAAAAATTACTAACTAACGTGGTTTAATAATTATTTAATATGCTCATAAAATAATATATGACAGGCGTAGCAAAATCAAATCAAGTATCATTTTATTTTCATTGATGCATCTGAAGTAATTTTGGCGAAGGCGTAGAAAATGTAATTATTAACATAGTCAACTTCCACGTTGAGTTAGAGTCAACTATCTTGGTTTTATAAGATTTAATCAACGTTCAACCTTATAGTGACTTTTACTTTTCCTAAGCTACTGCCCACCAGTCAAGTCATTACAGGTTCCGCCGTGAACAGCGACCGACTATGTACTAACAAATTGTCATTGCGATTTGTCGAATAGATGAAGTCTTATACTATGATGCAATGTACAGTAATTTTGTTATAAACTCAGTTAATATATTAAATTAAATAAACTCTGCGTGTAACAACACTCTCAAGTAGTAAAAATTAACATAATTTACTACAGGAATTTACTATAGATGCACTATTTATTAACTAATTTATATTTTTCATTCCTTTAAAATTTTGTTTCGTTGCTAGATTTCCACTATAAAAATATTGTTAGTGTTTCTTGTAACGTAAGTTGTACACTTGTAAAATTGAGTATCACCTTTATAGTAATGCGAAATTTAAAGAATTGTTTGCATGATCGTGTATTTATATAAGCAATATGTTTATTATAGGCCATACATTTACAATATGTTTTCAGAATAAAATATTGCAAAATAAAAACGTTGGACTGTACACACAAGTAAGCCCACAGTTTATTGATTTCAATAATAATAATCCTCGGGTTGCAACTTCACTGGCAACATGATGCGGGTGCGCGCAACTCACTAACTGGTTTTATTTATTTTCCGGATCGTGTAATTACGAAGGGAAGTACATTGGCTTAGGTAAAGACACTGGTACATTGGTATCGTTATAACGGATTGTTCGATCAAAAGTGTATATTGTAATATAATAATTATTATTCATATTCAAGCGAAACTAAAGTTGATACATATATTCTCGAATTTGTGGACAGACTTCTGGGCAGTTTCTAGTGTTTTTAATTTTCTTTACGTCATAGAGAGACCTATATATATATGTAGGTGGTAGAGCCCCGCTGAAGCTATTTTTGGTTTCAGCATGAATGGGTCGGCTCCTCCGGGGTAGTACCACCCCTCTCACAGATAAGCGACGTGAAATAACAGTGCTTGCATTGTTGTATTTCGTTCGATCAGTGAGAGAGCCGGAGGCCCACGTGCCTTCCTCTTTCCTTCATTCCCTTTCCTTTCACTCCCCCTTCTCTCATATACAGGCTGGCAACGCACTTGCGACGTCCCTGATGTCGCTAGTGTCTATGGACGGTAGTGATCACTTAACATTACGTGACCCACCAGTTCGTTTGCCTCCTTTGATATATAAAAAAAAACCTATAAGTTTTAAATTAATACAAATAGTAAGTATATTTTAAAATAAAGAATTATTGCCGGAATACTAAAAGAATCTGATCTTGGTAGTATAATTGTCGCAATTATCTCTGCTACAAATTGTAATTTATGATACATTAAAACCCGCCGCTCTTGTTTCTAGGTTATTAAACTGAAATACATAAATAAAAGGTTTATAAAATGTTGACAAGATTTGGACTAATTTAGTTATCAGAACTGTTTTATCTATATTCATTATTTAGATATTAAACTTCCGAAAATTAAATTACTCTTATATTGTACATCATTCTAGAAAACAAGTCTGTTCAAATTTTTTAAATTAGAAAGTACTTTGTTGTATATGTAATAGACATTTTCAAATCCACGATTACAGTATAAATGAGAACGTCACCGAACAATTTTACACGGGAAAAATTGTATATAAAGGAAGAAATACTTCGCAACTCGTTAAGAGCGCCATATGTGGTACATAATATATAAACAAGTATTGACACTTGTGTTTATATAATCTAAAGCAATTATAAAACTAGGTAGATATCGGAAAATAGCCCAGCATTTAAATAAAATAAAAATACCAAATATCAACATAATTTACGACTCGATTACTTATCTCTTTTATGCTGTATTGTATATTTGGTATTAATGCACTTTAAATAAAATATTTGTTTATAACACTAAGAATCTAAAAGAGAAGATATGAAACGTAATAGTTACGTTATATACCATCAATTTTTTATTGAAATAGGTAAAATACATATACCTACACTTGAAACTCTAAACCAGTCCATAAATAGGTAGGTATATACGTAAATTATAACGATTTGCATATCTTTAAACTCACCTTTCCGAATGATCAAGACAGGATAATATTTGTATATATATTTTAAGGTAATTACATATCTTGTAATAACATAAACAAGTCTTATTTTTTAATTGAAACGAAACTTGCGTTTTTTATCAAATACCTACTACCATGAAGAATTTTATAAGGTACACTTTGAAGTTCACTAGTTTTTGTAGACGATGATGAAGCAATATAGTAAATAAATAATTATAACAGGAAAATAGAATATTTAACAGGTTATTTTATATATGAGTTATATAAATGTATGTGTATTCATTGGTATTAAATTATTATGATAAAATTGATACATAAGTATACGGTACATTGTGGTAATTTATGCTATTGTTTTGCTTTTACTGTTTAAATACACATATCTGGATTTAAGCAGAACACGTGTATAACTGTATATATGTTTACAAATATTAGACTATTTTGATATTAGTTACGAATTTTGAAATCTACGTAGGTACATGATCGAGCATGTGCTGTATAAGGTTATGTTATATATTACAACAAAAATAACGTAAGTGAAGTTTTATCTCAATGATCGTAACATATAAAAATAACGTTGAATCTAGAGATTTCAAATCTCTTCTTAATATTTACTTTATATGCACTCCACGTGTATTAAAAATAAATAATAAATAAATGAAATTTACCTTCAGTAACACATCACCAAATTCGTAAAGCGCAGACTGATGCATTATGGCTGTAGACATCATGTATGGTCAACTTCACACTCAATCCAGAATTTGATGCTCTAGCTCGATCAAAATATTTTATAACTTTCCACTGAAGCACGAATTTGTAATTTCGATAAACTCACTGTAATTTTTTAAGGTCAGATGTTAAATGTTCACGTAAGTTTGACGAGAATTTTTCGGAGACCGTTGTAAATCAAATTCATAAAGTTTTAAATTAAAATCGTTACGTTTTTGTTTTATTCGTTCGGTAACTACGGAATGCGTCCGAACTAGTTGGCCGAGGGCGGCAATTTTTTTTTAATTCACCCTCTGAGTATATCCTAGATGTCTAGTATTTTTGAACACAATTTCGCAATCTCTGCGAAAATGTACAAAACAGTCCTTTGTTTCGGAAGGTCTTCACTTAATTTTCGCGTCTATACGGAAATTCACAAAAATTTGGCCAAAATTTTGCGCGAACTAGACTTCTACAATAAGAACTTCTTTCTTTTATCGACTGTATACTCCAAAACGTCTTTATTCTCAGTGTATAAATCGCTGTATTTCAAAAATAAATCGCAGAGTCAACGTCCGCGCAAAACGCACCACACGTTCATTCCGTATCACGCTTGCTCGCGCACTGAACTATACTGAACTGTTGTAGTTCGCCTTCGCCCGAGAGTCCGTGACTCGCCGTTTGCGGGCGGGTGGATTTTGTTTTCAAATCAAACAGCGCGATCACGTTTTAGAATGAGTTTCGTGAAGTATACAGGCACTCGGCTGCGGTCGGAAATTTTCGGTTACAATGATTCTTAAATTATTATTGTTCCGCGTCAAAACAAACTTCACAAAACTTTTATTGCTATTACAATATAACTATTCCAATTTTAATTCAACTAAAAAATGAAAAATAAAATGTTGGTATATATCTATACACAAATTTAAATCCATATTATTTGATCCCGAGTACATACATTATGTTCTGTGACCATCTAAATTTCTAATGTGTGACAGAAATTTTGTTTACTTATTATGGTTACCCGATTAGGCCTCCCACGGCAGCGGCTCAAGCCTAGGTTCGATCCCTCGGTAGGGAGCCCTTGCGTGCGTTGCTTGCGCGATACGGTGACACACAAATATACATCACCGCTACAACACTACATGATCACCCCCACACACGTGCACGCTACACGCTTACACATGAAAGTGGAAGGGTTTACTTTTTTTCCCTTATCGAACTGAAAAACTCTCAATTTTTTGATAATAAATACATGGAGGAGTTGTTGAGGCGTGTATGCATGGTACACATATACGTTTCAACAACTCATACATATATGAATAGTTAGCTAGGTTAGCTAAGATAGGTTGCGATTTTGCATGCAACAGGCAACAGCCAAGCCGAGGTGTGCCGTGCACCCTTGAGCTGGTTGCCAAAATAAAATCGGCTGAGTGCCTTAAGCGCTCGCCTTAGTAGTCCGGTGAAGCTGTTAAGACCTTGCTGGGTCAATAGCGTAATCATTTCGAAAAAAAAATATTTATTATGCATACATTATAATTATAATAAAATAAAAAAATAAGCGAGTCAATTTACTCATGTAGATAAGTTAAAAACATTTGAACCTACATTTGGTGTAAATAATCACAAATCTTATACACAATATTGTTATTACGAATGAGAAATAAAAATTATACATTAATAGCGGGCCCAGCGCGGTGGACGTTGTCCTGTCCTGACAATAAAAAAAAGACAAATTGTATACCTAAACCTTCCTCATGAATCAGTTTATCTACTGGTGAAAACCGGATGAAGTTCCGTTCAGTAGTTTTTTAGTTTATCGTGAACAAACAGGCAGACAGACGCTCTAGGGTACTTTGGTTTATACTATGCAAGGATTTATGGAATGTTATTGTAATTATTACTTGT
>JACEII010000064.1:0-15605 GCA_014332785.1 Antheraea mylitta | reverse complement strand
ACATAGAACTCAACTCGTAAATTTGTAGAAACTTTTAAAACTATTCCGGTTTTAAAATCACTTTGTTAATACAAAAAAATTGTAAAGTAGCCATTGTTTAAAAATACTTGCCTTATTTAAGTTTAAATTATGAATAGTTTTAGGTCAAAAGAAATGTCTATTGTTCTGTGCTTAATACCGACCAAGGTTACTTAGGTAAGCCAATAATTAGTTACATACTGTCAAACTCCCGATGATGGAAATAGTATATTGTATTTTAAAGTTTCAATACCTTTATAAATTACAGTATATACCTAATCCGTTGTCATAATATATTTGAAATATTAAATGTATTATGACATAAATAAAATATAGTTGTAACTGTGAATAGAAACCTTCTTTGGACCATAATGCTATGATATGTATATTTTTTTTAAAAAGGCGTGCTTATTTTTATTATTTATACTAATATCAGCACTACTTAAAATATTTTTTTTCACATTGCCGCAGGTTAGCTGGAAAAAAATTGTTTTGTGTCATTAAGCGCCAGTTTCGTGCACTAAAAACGTTAGTGTTCTTTAATTCATTTTTTTATATGTAAAAATACAACCTCAGAATGCACTTTAAGTTTGTTGTGTATATTAGGTATGGGTATGACATGGGTATGACTTCGCACGCGTACTTAATTATCCGTTATTATATTGTGTTCTTATCACACACCATTGTATTACTATTCATCGTAAAGATAGTTGAGTTATAGGAATCTCGGTATGATGTAAATAATTTCCCATTTTAAATATCTACAGATACCAATTTTTGTGAAGATCGATTGAACGAATTACGTATTGCGCGCAAAGTAGTGACGAGTTATAAATATATACTTAATAATATGTCTTTACCTATGAAATTGCCGTTCTGCAGCACTGGCCATTTCAAATCAAAATAATTTTTGTTTGGCTAAGAATTCTAATTTCAAATTAATTTTATTTTAAAAATATGGAATTCTTTTTCCAAAAGTAGTCATTTGTTTATTGATAAGTGTTACATTTTTATCGCATTTCAATCTTTTTTGTCATCATGGATACGTTAAAACTTCGAGCAATTATGGATTATGAGTACCATCGTGGCAGCAACGCGGCACAAGCGGCACGCAACATCAACGACGTTTACGGAGCTAACACTACAAACCAACGCACCACCTGTCATTGGTTTGCTCGCTTTCTTTCTGGGATTTTCGACCTGAAAAATGAACCTCGCGGTCGTCCGAAGACTTTGGTCGGCAATGACGAATTAAAGGTGATTGTGGAAACTGATGATACACAATCTACGGCTGAATTAGCAACAGCTTTCGACGTTAGCGGCAAAACAATATTGGTCCATTTGCGTCAAATTGGCAAGGTAAAAAAGCTTGACAAATGGATGCCCCACGAACTCAATGATTGCCAGCGCGAAGTACGCGTCGAGATGTGCCTTACACTACTCAACAGACACACAAATGAAGGAATTTTGAACCGTATTGTTACCTGCGATGAAAAATGGATTCTGTTTGATAACCGCAAGCGCTCAGCAAGTTGGTTGGATCCTGGTTCAGCACCTAAACTATGCCCTAAACAAAATCTTACCTCTAGAAAAGTGATGGTCACTGTTTGGTGGTCTAGCGTCGGTGTGATTCATCACAGCTTCTTACCAAACGGGGTGAACATTACTGCAGATGTGTACTGTGAAGAACTGAACACAATGATGGAGAAGCTGGCACATCTCCAACCAGCATTGATCAATCGCTCGTTTCCGCTGCTCCTGCACGACAACGCGCGACCTCATACTGCACAGCAGACGGTCTCCAAGTTGCAAGAACTGGGGTTGGAAGTTCTCCGGAAGTTCTACTAGTCCGATGTGAAAAATTATTTCAGTGTTTTATAGCTCATTTATCGACGATAGTTATAGCTATATATCATCACGCTAACACCAATAGGAGGGGAGTACCAATGAAGAATGTTTAAAAATCAGGGTTTTTTCTTCTTGAGAGGTTCCTCTGCATGTTAGCGTTAGCCCAAAGTAACGATTCCACTCGAACTGAGTCGTGGGCAGAGGCTAGTAAATAATAAATATACACTAGGAGTATACGCTACCAGTAAGCTAGACAGTATTTTTTGCAGATGCTTAACAGACTTTGTTCTAGCATTTGTTTGTTTCATGTTCCTCCTTGACTCTCTCGGATACTCCATAGCTGGGCTTGGATTATTTGGTATATAGAGTCTAGTAAATGTTTATTCAGTAATGTATATTATTAGTAACCTTGTCCTCAATCACATAAGTTCGATAAATCTTTTCACAGTTAAAGACATAATAAACCAAACAATAAAATGTTTTGTCTGCCAAATAAAACACTGTTTGTTTTCATTCATTAATTCCAAGGTACTATACCTATCGAATGCTGACTAATTAAGTATACAAATAAACGCCTAGCAATGTGTATTTATCACCTGCATACATATGCATTAAATGGAGTTGGCACAATGTATTGTGTTACAAAGCGCCATAAGCCATAAGTTTAAAGTAAGCAGTACGTGATCGTCACATGACACTGACCCATTATCAAAGTTGATTACGTGTTATTTTGGTTATTGAAAGTGTTCCGTATAATATTTTAATGATGATACAAGCTTTTCGCCCAATATGATTTTGTGTTTTTCAATATATTCAGGATAGGAAGCCGCGTTCATACGGCGAATATGAAGATACATGTATCTCACAAACTTACAAATGGTTATGGTATTGTATTTATTATGGTATTATATTTTTATGTATTTATTAGCGTTAGCTGAGTTTAATTCGCGATTGTTACGTTCAAGGTAACAGACTAAGCCGAAGTTGGACCGCTTTGGCACTCTTAAGCTAGTTGCTATACTCTTTCAAAGAGCCTGGTTCAAAAAGTACTATGAAAGTTTGACAAGACAGCGAACAGTCAGTTTGACAAAAAAAGAAACAAAAAAGCCTATCTTACTCTCCAAGGTTCAGTCTCCAAGTACAAAATGCCAAATATCTTTACGACAGATTGAAACTTTTAGTTGAGAAAAGTTATAACAAACAAGCAAACAGACAAAACTTTTGGCTATATTCGTGTGGATTTAAATGTCATGAAATCGAAGGGGAGACCTAAATCCTTGATTACATGTTAACCAACAAATATTAGTTAGTGGTTATATTAGTAGTATATATAATGATAAAGGTTTTTTTATTTCATTAGAGAACCCTATTACTGACGTCTAAGTTTATATTTCAGCTCGCGTTTCAAAATATTTCCCATGAGAGAATATATCATAGGTACATTTTGCTAACTAGAATAAATAGTATATTTCTGATTTGCTTTTGTTTTTACAGTTATGTAACGCAAATGTATAAACCTATTAATTTTTAATTACACTGTGAAATTCGAAAAATACGTTCGAAATATTTTCTAAGACACCGAAGTATATTTTTTTTTTCTCGAACTTACTACGCTATTGACCTTGCAATGACTTAACAGCTTCACCGGACTACCCAAAGTATAACACTGTTGTATTACTGTTCGAAGTGTTCGAATGATTTGATTCCAACTCAGTTCTCAAGACAGGAAGGAGTATAGAATCTTTTACGGATAGTCTCGACTGTTCTCTTCAGTTTAATTATACATATCTACAAACTGCAGGTATGGCTTACAAAGGTCACTTATATATATGATTATATATATAATGTTTTCTACGGTTTCCCATACATACATATGGTTCTTCTTTTCTCGCACTTACTATGTTATTAGCCTGATGGGTTTTTACAGCTTCACCTGATTACAATTAACTTGTAGTGGAATGTATACCTATTTGATACTTCACAACATTAAAAAACAGTTCTTCTGCGAATTAGTTTGACAAATTTAAATTAACTTGAAGGAAGTTAGAGCGCAGGTCACGTAACGCCATAAATTATAATCGTGCTTGTTAAGTGCATTATTATTTTGTCGGCATAGAGTTTCCGGTGATAAGTTAACTATTAAATTAATATCGTATTTTAACATTTTTAATAATATTGCGACGGTTTCCTTTATTTATAGTTTTAATTTGATAACAACGAACAACAACACTTTACGAAGTTAATTAACGCTTGTGGTTAAAACGATCGCATATTTTTCAAATACATGTAATATATAACATTCGTACGTTTTTTTTTTCAATATTGTCTTTGAACTTTGTGCCGGACATGTTATTCTATATCTATTCGTCAAAATCTTAATATCAACCCGCTTTTCATGTCTGTCTGTGAGTAAGCTTAGATTTTCTAAACTATGTAATAGATTTTGATACGGTTTTCACTATCACTTAGAGTATTTTTTATGTTTGTATGTATAATCCAAGTATATTTATATAATGCAGTTATATTATAGAAATTCTAATAATTCAGTTATATTCTAATGAAGTCGTAAGAAGTAGTTTTCGAACACTTACATTGGTAACGTCGTGCTGCCGCGCTGGCTAAGTTTTATGAGATATATCAAAGAAGTGTAATAATACATTGTATCTGAAAATATTCCACGGACATGTGGTATATATTTGCCTCCTAAGGATAACTCACATTAATCATATTATCCTTATCGTTATTATAAAGTGTAACTGCTTATTTGAGTCGCTGTTTTAATACACTTTTAATTCTTATAAAATTTAGTTACGTGGGGCGCTTAATGTAGATTTAAACTGCCCTTTACAGCATATCATTTCAATAAATATCTTGGAAGATATAACAAATTTCAAAATACCCGCAACACGTTTTACATGCAATGTACAGCCGTGTTATAAATGATTTGAGCTAAGTACCAATAGTGTTTGACGAGTTGGTTGTCATCGCCACAGATTTTATAAGTTACTAGCTGTTACCCGCGGCTCCGCACGCGTTTTTTGAATTTATTAAAAAATATTAAAAATTGTTATTAGATGTGTAAACAACAATAATACTCTTTCAAACATATTTGTAAGTATGACACGCACATCATCTACAGTAACGGATAACAATTCATCACTACTATGTAAAACAAAGTCCTGTTCCACGTCTGTATATATGTCTGTTCGCGATAAGATCAAAAACTACAAAACGCATCTTTATGTCGTTTTCATTAATATATAAAATGATTCTTGGGCAAGGTTTAGGTATAGTTTGTCTTATTATCGGGGCAGGCAACGTCTGCTGAACCCGCTAGCTTAAAATAAAACAGCTAATTAGTTACTGATTTGCCCGTAAAATTCCCGTTCAAATATTACTTGTAGTCCGGTGAAGCTGTTAAGATCTTGCTAGGTCAATAGCGTAATCATTTCTAAGAAAAAAAACGTTCAAATAGGTCCAGCTGTTTTGGAGATTACTCGGAACAAATAAACAAACAGACATATCGACAGAATAAAAAGAAATGTTGATATTTTTAGCACCACAGATATATGTATTCACCAAAAAGTATTTATTTCAATATTACATACACACACACTTTATTTTTATAATACGTAATATATCACAAATCAAAAATTGGAAACAAAACTAACGTACAATAAACTTTTTGAGTAGTTTTTGGCGGAATTTCATTCTGTCATGCAGTGGATTTTATATTTTATTCATAATTTTGTGTTACGTGACTCTATATTATGTTAAATTGGCGGCGTTTTATGTAATTTAATGTTTGTTTATTGTGCGTAAGTGAAATGAATTGGTTTTGAAAATTAAGAAGATAAAAATTTACGAAATATTATATAGAGGATTTAGCGATTATACCTTTTCATTAACTTAGACATAAAAGAAAACTGGCTAAAGAATATATAACAATTACCTAAATTGACAACTTCAGAATTGGCAGTATGGATCAATTCTTTCGCCAGTCGTATTGGACGAATATTATTACTACTAAACTATTTGAATAATAACACTAAATAAACTTTACAAATGTTTCCGACACAAACCTACCACGTATATATAATTAAAAATTGAAAACAAAACTAACGTAGAACAAACTTTTTGAGTAGGAACACAAAATAAACCATGAAAATATTTCCGATAGAATGTTATCGCGTTACCATGGCAACGCATATAATACTGACATTAACACGCAGCGGAAGCTTAAAAAATAGCCCGTTTTTTTACATTCTTCATTTGAGCTCAATTCCTGTTGGTTTTAACGTGATGATATGTAGCCTATAGCCATCCTCGATAAATGAGTTATCTATCACTAAAAGAAACTTTCAAATCGGACCGGTAGTTCTTGAGATTATCGCGTTCAACCAAACAAACAAACTCTTCAGCTTTATAATATTAGTATAGATAATGAAAATATGAAGCTACACATTATCGAACAATATTAAATAAAACAGCTAATTAGTTACTACTTATTTGCCCGTAGAATTCCCGTTCAAATATTACTTGTAGTCCGGTGAAACTATTAAGCGTAGTCATTTCTAAGAAGAAAAAAAACATTCAAATAGGTCCAGTCATTTCGGAGATTACCCGGAACAAATAAAAAAACAGACATATCGACAGAGTTCAAAAAAAATTTGATGTTTGTAGCATCACAGATTGTATTCACCAAAAATAATTTATTTTAATATAAATTACACTCACTTTACTTTTATAATACGTAATATATCACAAATAAAAAATTGGCAACAAAACTAATGTAGAATAGAGTTTTTTAAGAGTGTTTGGCGGGATTTCAGTCTGTCATGTAGTGGATTTTATATTTTTTCCATAATATTGTGTTACATGATTCTATATCATGTAGAAATTGGTTGCGTATTATATAATATCGTTCGTTTATTTTGCATAAGTGAAATGAATGAAAAATAAAACTACCAAGCATTAATTCTATGGTCTTGAAGATTAAGAAGATAAAAAATTACGTTATATTATGTAGAGGATTCGGCGCTTATACCTTTACATTAACTTGGACATAGAAGAAAACTAACTATATTGACAACTTCGGAATTGGCTGTATGGATTAATTCCTTCGACTGTCTTATTGGACGAATATTATTACTACTAAACTTTCTGAATAACAACACAAAATAAACTTAAGAAATGTTTGCGATATAAACGTAACACGTATAATTAAAAATCGAAAACAAAACTAACGTAGAATAAACTTTTTAAATAGGAATACAAAATAAACCATGAAAATATTATTGATAGAATGTTATCGCGTTATCATGGCAACCTATATAACACTGACATTAACACGCAGCGGAAGCTTCCAAAATAGCCCGATTTTGAGACATTCTTAATTAGTGCTCAGCTCCTTTTGGTTTTAACGTGATGATATATAGCCTATAGCCATCCTCGATAAATGAGCTATCTAACACTAAAAGGAACTTTTAAATCGGATCTGTAGTTCTTGAGATCATAGCGTTCAACCAAACAAACAAACAAACAAACAAACAAACAAACAAACAAACAAACAAACAAACAAACAAACAAACAAATTCTTCAGCTTTATATATTAGTATAGATATCCGCATGTATGGATATATGACATAAAACCTTGTTTTCAACAATCAATATCAAAAGCAGATAAATAGACAATATAAATAAAAAAAAATGTTATTTCTAATACGAAATACAATAGAGATATTGAATTTTAACAATTTTTTTTTTCAAAATGACTACGCTATTGACCCAGCAAGGTCTTAACAGCTTCACCGGACTACTAAAGCGAGCGCTTAAGGCACTCGGCCGATTTTATTTTGGCAACAAGCCAAGGGTGCACGGCACACCTCGGCTTGGCTGTTGCCTGTTGCATGCAAAATCGCGACCTATCTTAGCTAACCTAGCTAACTATTCATATATGTATGAGTTGTTGAAACGTATATGTGTACCAAGAATACACGCCTCAACAACTCCTCCATATATTTATTATCGGCAAATTGAGAGCTTTTCAGTTCGATAAGGGAAAAAAAGTAAACCCTTCCACTTTCATGTGTAAGCGTGTAGGCGTGCACGTGTGTGGGGGTGATCGTGTAGTGTTGTAGCGGTGATGTATATTTGTGTGTCACCGTATCGCGCAAGCAACGCACTCAAGGGCTCCCTACCGAGGGATCGAACCTAGGCTTGAGCCGCTGCCGTGGGAGGCCTAATCGGGTGTGCGGGAGCGAAATTAACCCCCACAGATTTAACAAACATTAAAGGCATATTAAAGTATATACATTACGGATTATGATGGGGCTTTCACTGGAAGATAACCGATATAAGGAGTACCTTAGGTTACTATTATTTTAGTAGGACAGTCTTTTTTTAACTTTATTTTTGGCAATCAATCTTTCACATTATTACTGCCATTGTCGAGTAATCAATAATATTACAAGCGTCGTACGATCATTACAATATCAAGCGTCCTGTCGATCAATATTCTAACAAGATGGTGGATCTCTTGTTAGAACCCTCCAGAGAGTTTTTGTGGCACCTCAGAATTTCATGCTCCGTGGTATTATTTTCCATTCACTTCACTTATGCACAATAAACTAACTATATTACATAAAATACCACCAACTTTACACAATATAGAGTCAAGTAACACAAGATTATGAATAAAATATAAAATCCATTACATGACAGACTGAAATCCCGCCAAAAACTCCCCAAAGTAGAACATTATAAAGTTCCTCGGATCCTTAATTAAGATACAAATACAGAAAATGTTGTCGGTAGTCGCTATTAGTAAATAAAAGTATTAATATAATCTGTGAATAAAAAGGAAAGAAAGATGTATTTAGTATCAATATACTATGAATATATTCACATATTCAATATTGTGTATAATCAAAACTTTACATTGCATTATAGAGCAAATTTAAGTAACTATTTTTAATGAACACATAATTTCACCGGCGCAAAGATATTATATTTTAATAGCCATAAAAAGCCATAAAAATATGATGTGTATAGGGTTACATTGTAATAAGTTTATATAGTGAACTTTTGTAATGTGGTATTCATCATTTAAAAGTTTTTGGATTTATGAATTTTAAAAACAATAAAACAATATTTTCGTAATATTTCTTTGATAATTAATATGTGTGAAATAAAATTAAAAGACTCGTCATAATTCAATCATAAATTATTTTTCATCGAATAACAAAAGAGCAAGATGGCGAACATTCAGCGAGTGCGGTTCATTTAAAATGTAACCTTTTTAAAATAATACGTATTTAACTTTTTTGTAATAACACCGCTAATTTTAAGTAGGGTTAAATAGTTGTAACTGTCAATGTAATAAATTTACATATGAGATTTTGCAGGTGCAATAAAAATATTCTGATTTTTATCAAATCAATTCAATAACATTGTACGTTCACAGAACGTGATCTTTTTACTAAAAAATGTTGATGAGATTGTCCTTCAACCTGCAGTAAACTATTTATTTATTTCACTGTATTATCTTCACTGAACTTTAATCGCATTTATACACAATTACTCGTAAATAATTATGATATAAACTTAAGTATGGAGATAACAACGAAGGTGACATTGTGACTCGTGTTTATTTGTTGTTACACTATTTTGGTCTGTTATTATTGTTATTTATCATGTCTTGATTGGCGATGTTTACTATGTAAATAACTACTATATGATAAATATCCTTTAAATATACATAAATACTATATTAATCAACACGATTGATTCACGCTATTATGGCTTACATTTGTAGATGTTTGGTCTGGTTAGTATGAGAAGGAGGAGACATTGTCAATTCACAATTATATAATAAAAAATTGTGCGACTTTTAAAATTTATGACAGTATAGAAAAAAATAAATTCTAGAAAAAATGAAAAAATATTTACAATAAATGCAGTTAATATACAGATTCATTATGTACATATACAACAGGTATAAGTTTTAAGGTATGATAGATGAATACAAAGAGGATTCTGATGCTTCTTCGGCGGTTGAGATAGACAAGTTACAAGGTAACAGTACCAGAGTTACTGCAGAGGGTGTTTAAGTACTGTTCGCGAGCTGTGCATGCGATAGCCATAAATTATACAAATTCATGTCTCACTGAGTACAGTCACATAATCTTTTGTTTAAAATTTAGAATATCTTATTTGTCTGTACATAATTATAACGAAAGTACAGTTAATTGAGAATAAATCACGCCAAAACTACTGAAAGTATCTACGTAGAATTTTTCGTAGATGATTCTAGGCTTATTTTTTGAATTCAATCAAAATTCAAAATCAACCAATTTAATTTTTTTAAACATAAGATATTTCAGATTATGTGATTAGTACAAAGGGCGACCTTATTCCTAATAGCAATCTCGTCTAGACAACCTTTGGATAGATATGTTCCATAGACTAGAATCGGGTGTATTAAGGGTACAAGTATAACAATACTAGTAAATACCACATAAATTACCAACATGTACTCTGTAAGATGTATAGAAAATATATAATAATATATAGTGTATATATGATATACATTAGACTGATTCCAAAAAATCTACTATTTTTTATTTTCTTAAATATATCGAAAATATTGTTGAAGATGATGAAAAAAAATCCTGTGAAAGCCACAGCCCTTCTTAATATTAGTATTAAGATGTGCCGCATGGTAAATTTTAATTTCCCATTAACAGCTTGTTTTTTTTTTTATTTCGAATTTTATAGCTCTTTAATAGTTCTTTAAAAAGGCAAGACACCGCTGAAATAAATCTGGCAGCTTTTTACTGACGGATAAAATACTTTTCGAAGTATTGGCAAGATCACATATAATTATGATTCTCTATAGACGCTATATAGTAATGATTAAATTATAGTTAAAAATAAAAGTCAGTTCGCAAATAATTCAAATAAAACATACGCAGTGTTATTATAAATAAGTTAAATACGTATTGAATACTTGCTTTAAAAAGGTTACGTTCTAAATGCACCGCGCTCGGTGAATGTTCGCCATCTTGCTCTTTTGTCTCGCTTTGGTTAGACTTGCGAAAAAAGGATAATACGAACTTGCCTCGGCGAGCGCGGTGCATTTAATACGAAACCTTTTTAAAACAAATATTCAACACGTATTTAACTTTTTGTAATAACACTGTAAGTTTCCAACTTTCCAGGATTTTTTTTCTCGAACTGACTATGCTATTGACCCAGTAAAGTCTTAACAGCTTCATCGGACTATATTCCAGGAAACAAAACCATCTCCATAAGAATGAATTCGCGGGCACCAGCCAGTTATAAATAAAACTTTTAATTTCTAAAACAGTTCATGAATCGTGATAAATTATCTAGTTATGTCTCACAGCGTGTAAAGACAATGATATTGTTCAATACTTTATCGTTATACAGAAGAAACAAATTGTCTGCACGGAAACGTGCTATGGTTTAGGGTCGTCACGTGATACATATTTCTTTTTTAAGTACTAATTCTTGCGAAGATTTTTATATGTAAGTTTTTTTTTTTTTCGAACTGACTACGCTATTGACCTAGCAAGGTCTTAACAGCTTCACCGAACTACTAAGGCGAGCGCTTAAGGCACTCAGCCGATTTTATTTGGGCAACTAGCTCAAGGGTGCACGGCACACCTCGGCTTGGCTGTTGCCTGTTGTATGCAAACTCGCAACCTAATTTAGCTAACCTAGCTAACTATTCATATATGTTTGAGTTGTCGAGATGCATATGTGTACCAAGCATACACGCCTCAACAACCCTTCCATATATTTTTTATCGGAAAATTAGAGTTTTTTCAGTTCGATAAGGGAAAAAATAAAACCCTTCCACTTCCATGTGTAAGCGTCTAGAGGCGTACACGTGTGTGGGGGTGATCGTGTAGTGTTGTAGCAGTGATGTAAATTTTTGTGTCACTGTATCGCGCGAGCAGCGCACTCAAGGGCTCCTCCACACCGAGGGAACGGACCTAGGCTTGAGTTGCTGCCGAGGGGGGCCTAATCTGGTGTGCGGGAGCGAAATTTACCCCCAGACCACGGCGGCGTAATATGTGGTTACGCGGGCGTATTATATGTAAGTTGTACGTCTCTCTACAGGGTCAATAAGGTAGAAATAGGTGTTTATTTTCATTAGTAAATTACCTATACAAGCGTTGCTTTTCCAGCTTATTCTCTTAAATAAAAAAACTCGCCTCTTTGTGACTTTCTACACCAGAAAAACAGTCCAAACTTTATATTTCTAGCTTACACAGTTCTAAAAGTTGTGAGTGACTTGGTAAAAATCTTTAAAACCTAAAAAAACGGCATCATATGACAAAGGTAAGGACCCGCTGAAAGGGACGATAAATGACTCAATAGATAGGCATTATTTGATCAGCCCTACGCAGCCTTCCCTTTATGGTGTATTGGCAGTTGTAAAGGGCACCACACCGATTACCTCGAGACGATGCCGGCGACCTCATGCTTACTGCCGGGTTTCACGTTCCTCACATAGATGAAAGGCCAAGTGCAATGTTTACTTTCAATACGCACATACATATTTGGTTAATCAGGAAATGGATTTCTATATTTCCTGACGTGAACAATATATCAACGCATTTAAATTTTTGAGTATTTGAATTTGAATTTTGAACTCTGATAGGTTAAAACAAAAACCACGTGCTAAAGCACAAATTTTAACCAAACATAACTTTACGAAAATAAAGAAATTTATCACAACTCATGATACAATTTTCAATTAATTTTACATGACACCATGGGGTGGTATTTCTGGGTGATATTGAATTAAATGTAGTCTGTTCATTATGAGAAATAATGATATGCCCAGTATCATCATTTGGAAAAGTAATGGATGCACAATACAATCAAATGGTGAATCCAAGACAAATAATTTTTTTATAGTACCACTAGCTTTTGAAAATAAATTCTTTTTTGTTGATACATGAGGTTGAATTGCAACATTCTAACCGCGGAGGTCTAAGTCATGGATTATACAAAGTATTATTTGGCTCATTTTTATATTAATTCATTATTTGAAGTCAGTTCACCATAAAAAATAATAAACATTACAATAATAGTTATATTTCATAATATCATTGTTGAATGTAGGATGAAAAATGGTAATTAGAACGTAAGAGTTAAAAAATACCTATACATCCTTCACAACCTTTTATGAAATTCGTATTTATTGACGGCTGTCAAAATGTCTTTTTTATTTACATGTGTGTATATGTTGTGTAAAATTCGAGTAGTAGTGTGAGTAGTGCATATTTTAATTAATTTAATCTACTTCTAATGCATTTTATATAAAATAAACAGCCTTCTGCACTTCTCCGCCATATAAACTTTAACTATGCCAAATTTCAAGTTCACCCGTTAAGGGGAAATAGGTTAAAAGGGGGACAATTTTTTTGCTTCACGTATTAATATATAGATAATATGATTTTTTTAACAGATTTAATACACATAGTATAACTAAATATACGTATCATATTTGATCTATCCGCTCTATCCAATATGGAAGTGTCAGTGTGTAAGCTAGGGATGACCAGTCATCCATCCATTATTTTAGTGTCCGCGTACCTTTCGCCGAACAAGGAATTATTGAAATCCGAATTAGAAGCATTACTCAGGTTAGGAGACTCAGTTATCATAGCGAGGGACCTCAATAGCGGGAACGTTATCTGGAATAGTCCGTATACCTCTCGTAACGGGAGGATACTCGACGAACTAGGTAGGGTTCTCGCGTTTGACGTCATATCCCCTCTGGAACCCACGCACTATCAAGATCATTGCCGACCCACAGTTTTAGATATAGCTCTTTTAAAAAATGTCACGCTTCCTGTGCGACTCATACAAGTCGTACACGAACTTGATTCAGATCATCGTCCGGTTGTTTTACAGTTAGGTCAGAACTCAGACTTCACCCCGCCGTCGATTAGGGTGGCTGATTACCCCAGTACATTAGTGGTATCCGCCGCGAATTACGAACCCGTACCCAATGCTGGGCGTTATAGAAGACGTCCGCGACACATTTTTACCGATCCTCCCGACGATATCACGTCAGCGAACGATCAGTACCAGCCTGTCCCTCGTAACAGAGCGTGCTCACGCTCACGCCCGCGTTTACACAGATCGCGCCGCCGCGGTCTGGGGGTTAATTTCGCTCCCGCACACCCGATTAGGCCTCCCATGGCAGCGGCTCAAGCCCAGGTTCGATCCCTCGGTAGGGAGCCCTTGAGTGCGTTGCTTGCGCGATACGGTGACACACCCATACATCACTGCTACAACACTACACGATCACCTCCACACACGTGCACGCCTACACGCTACACATCTTGGTGGAAGGGTTACTTTTGTTAAATTTTTTCACTTATCGATCTGAAAACTCTCAATTTTTCCGACAAAAATATATGGAGGAGTTGTGGAGGCGGATATGCTTGGTACACATATACGTTTCAACAACTCAAACATATATGAATAGTTAGCTAGGTTTGCTAAGTTAGGTCGCGATTTTGCATGCAACGGGCAACAGCCAAGCCGAGGTGTGCCATGCACCCTTGAGCTGGTTGCCAATATAAAATCGGCTGAGTGCCTTAAGCGCTCGCCTTAGTAGTCCGGTGAAGCTGTAAAGGCCAAAAAATAAAGGCCAATAGCGTAGTTAATTCGAGGAAAAAAAAGGTGGCTGATTACGCGAAACTAGTTCAATATTTAAAAAAAAATCCGTTGTCTAGTAGTTTAGACACGATTCCGGACGTGTTAGTGTCTAAAGCCATCGCGGATTCGGCCATCGATTCCCTGGTTGATTATCTCCAGACCGTCGTCAGAGAGACCTCGAATAGGTACAAGTGGCGAATGATCGCCGTTTCATACTCCTTGACGACGTGAGAGCATTGATCACGGAAAAGAACGCCACGACTTGTGCTCACGACACCTACCCGTCCGCAGAAAATCGCGACCGTTTACGTACATTACGGAAATTAGTTAAAGCTCGTATCTCTGAGATCTGGGGCGACAGGTGGGATAGGCTCCTGGAGGATCTCCAGCCGTCTCACCTAGCGTACTGGAAGCTTGCACGAACTCTAAAGTTTGATCTCAGTACCCCGATGCCCCCTTTCGACAGAGGCCCCGGGTTACCTCCCGCGTTCGATAGCATAGATAAGGCAGAATGTCTCGCCTTGAGCTTAGAAAAACAGTGTTCGCCAAACATCGATAACACTGACCCTATACATATCGGATCGATCGAAGCGTCGGTAGAGCATGCACTCGCATCTCCTGCCGCGGATACCCTAACCTCAATAAGTTACGACGAAGTTTCAGCCGCCATCAAGGGTCTCAAGCTTAGGAAGTCCCCAGGTCCTGATGGGATCAGGAACGAAGTACCGAGACTCCTTCCTGATCACATCATAGCTTTACTGGTGTGCATTTTCAATGCGGCCATGTCCCAGGGCCACTTTCCAGCCACCTGGAAGATGGCCGTAGTGATAGGCATACACAAGCCCAGCAAAAAAGCTACACTTCCCGATAGCTATCGCCCGATTAGCCTGTTAAGTTCATTAGGTAAATTATGCGAGCGGCTCATTCTGAACCGTCTCTAGGTTTCGATTACAGTCTTAAAATTAATACCACCTGAGCAGTTCGGATTTCGTGCCGAACACTCTTGCACGAATCAAGTACACCGCCTCACG
>JACEII010000063.1:2651644-2678577 GCA_014332785.1 Antheraea mylitta | reverse complement strand
AAAAAAAATTGACAGATCTTTTTCTCATACTGATTACGCTATTGGCCTAGTAAGACCTTAACAGCTTCACCGGACTACTTATATTTGTTTCTCTTCATGACAAACTAACCTATTACTCCTTAACTTCATTGATGACATCACTCTATGATGGTTTATCAGTACTTATTTCAAGTCTTATCTATTCTAGTTTCCCTTACGATTTTAATTTAGTTTAATAACATATTGTTAGCACTCTCTGTACTACTAATGACTTACTATAGACTATCGGGGGTGTTACTAATGACCTGACACGCCACGGTCGATATTATATTTTAAGGTCGGGAGTTATAATGCGAATGATCCATATAAGGGGTGGCGCTTGTCATGTTGACTCACTCTTTCGGTGGCCGTCATAGTGTGCTAAGCCTATAGTAACAATTTCACGCAGAGGATGTCACGGGCAGAAGCTGGTTTGTTGTAGAAGTAAATTTTATGCATCTGGTAGTCTGTCTATAATGTCTAAAACTGAAGCATGCTTATGTAGGTATTAAGAGGCTACTTACTATGCAGAGACAATTCTTTCTACGTTTTGTACATAAATTACAACCTCATCTTCTTTAGGAACAGCGTATTCATCTTTGTTCATACAAACTGGTTGAGTAACTTCATTTTTCGTTTCATAGTGATAACTTAAGTAAATATTTGTTTTGGTTTCTGCAATTTTTTTTTTTGTGTAATGAAAATTAATTTGGTACTTTTCCGTAAGCCGAATAGCCAAGTTGCGACATGTCTCAACGTTTGCTTATACCATTGCGACACATCGGCAACCTGCAGCATCAGGCGACAAGTACGAGGAATTTGGGTATCGTCACCACCGTGGGATCGTGAGATCCTCTTCGTAAATTGAATCACATTTGAAGGCACTATTTGTTTATATTTTTAACGTTAGACACTTCTTAGTTTTAGAATTAGTGTAAGTCAATTCGATAATAATTTTTTTTTTTATTAAAAATTGCATTTTTTTACATATCGCGGACGCGCCTCACATAATTTGTGTTTGTTACTAACCACACCCAAATAGGTTTCTCGATTCTTATGAAGAAAAATAATAATTAATACATACCGACTCGAGTGTATTGAAAAATTTGCACAATTAAAACATAAACAATGAATTTTGAATTCATTATTAAATCATTAACTACAGAGACAACATCAGAACGTTACGTGACCTCAAGAGTTAGTAAACCGCATGTTTCATTTTAATCAGCGAGCGTTCGTCAAACAGTATATAAGTTTATAACGTGGATTCACTTGTCCAATTTAATTAATTTATCATACGGCCTTACCCGACCATGGCTTGCTGTGGCTCAATTACATTTGGGGTGTAAGGGGTGTCGAGTAACATCATAAGACTTGAGACACCCAAGCCAACCTCACCTGCACGTGGTGCACCCTGCTGAATAACGAACGAGGCAATGGCGAAAGCGGGGTGGTAGGGTTTTACAGCCTGACTGGGTCAAAACCACCATGCATATGGCGAAAAAGCCCGTCATAGTGACGCTGACTTCTGCGTGTCGCGTTTCGGGATCATCCTGTGCATATCCAGTACCGGGTGACTTTCGTCATTATGGCCGGCATGACAGCGGCGACTGGCGATGGATAATCTGTCTCTCGGTGGTTGCCGATGTTTTTGGATTATACTATGCTTAACATCAGGCATAGTGCAGTATGTCGTGCTTCGATAAAAAAAAATATGCTGTCATTTATGAGACATCTATAAGAGTCGGTGTTACAAATTTCTACAAATAAACTAATATAAAGAGACATCTGGCTGTGACTGACGAAACCTACAACGAAATCAACATTGACAAAATCAAAATCAAAAATTCTTTATTCAGTTTAGGCCCTAATAAGGCACAACCCAGCCGTCGAGTAGAACCGGCAAGAAACTCGATCGGGTACATTCTTTTTACATACATTTCCAATACATCATACAGCTTATAGTGGATGCAGAGAGAGGAGTCGATTACAGACATCACTATCGTTCACATACTGATCCACTCTATAATATGCTTTTGACACTAAAACCCGATTGACGTGGCGTTTAAATTTGCAGTCCGGCAAATCGGTAACATGTTTTGGGACTTTATTGTAAAACCTAACACTATTACCTAAAAAACTATTACTGGTTTTACTAAGTCTGAAACATGGGACGACCAGTTTATTACAGTTTCTAGTATTTACATTATGCTTCATTCTTCATTAGTCTATCTTAGAATAGTATGAAGGACCAATCAAGTACTTATGAGTTTTTGGCGGGATTTTTGTCTGTCATGTTATTTGACTCTATTTGTAAAAATGGTGGTATTTTGCGTAAAACAGTTTGGTTATTGTGTATAAGTGAAGTGTATGGAAAATAATACCACGGAGCATGAAATTCTGAGATACCACAAAAACTCCCTGGAAAGTTCTAACAAGAGAGCAACCATTTTGTTGGAACTTTGAAATAATCACATGATGCTTATTGTGTAAAACATATTGTAATCTTGATTGAAACATGATAATGACATTGGCAAATGCTTTTGCGGAGTCAGAATAAGAAAAAGAAAAAGTATTCTATAAATTTATCTAACTACGAGTAAAAGTTGTGTTAAAATCGGTTGTTCTGTTTCGACCTAGTCTAACACCAGACATTTGAATTTTATTTATATGTAGAGATATACCATACTCTAATAGAAATAATATGTATATTATAAACAATACTACGGGTGACTCAGATTATTATATAAATAAATTTTGTTTTCCTGTTCTAATTAACAAGTATTATAGTTTACTAACGGTGATATATGCATAGTGAGTTTATAATATTCACTTTTTTTTCTATTATTTATTTAGTAAAATGGCTTTTCTTGGATACGGCGATAATTTTTAGGAAAATTTGTACAAGTATAGTATAATACCTGGACGACCAAGCCTAGTTCGGTTCGTTAAATTAGACAGATTTTCGAATTTTTGGCAGCAGCGGCGAAATTTACCTTTATATTTAAGCTATATTCTTTGATTGCCTGAAAACTCGGATAATTACAAAAAAAAATTAAACCGACTTCAAAATTAAAAACTTATAAAGCACTGAAAAGTGAAGAGTAAATATATTATTATATTACCTAGAGAACTCGATATCAACCGAAAATCATATCTACATAGGTACAAAGTTTATGTCCACTCTCGCGGCTCGTGATGTATATTTGTACATATAATCTATACTAATATTACAAATGGTAGTTTGTGAGTTTGTGATGTTGTGACGTTTTAGGGGGTCATCTCAGAAACTACTGGTCCGATTTGAAAAATTCTTTCACTGTTATAAAGCCCATTTATCGATATATATATTATCATATATATATTATCATATATATATTATCACGCTAAGACCAATAGGAATGGAGCAACAATGAAGAATGTTTAAAAATCGGGGTGTTGTTTCCTCTTGAGAGCTTTCGCTGCATATTAAAAAAAAAATTATAAAATGCTTTAGGTCATAATGTAAAATCTTTTTGGCGGTTTATTAAATCTCGTAGAGGAAACAAAAATATGCCACAACAAATGCGATATGGTGAGTTATCTTCATCAGATATCAAAAGTATTTGTGAATTATTTTCTAAATATTTTAGCAGTATCTATGAAGATCATTTTTGCCCTAGTATTGATTTAAGTTTTCCTATTAATACATGTGCTGTTTTATCAAAAATTACTCTCCAAAGTACTAATATAAATCGTAAACTAAAACATATTGATTCTAATAAGAGTCCCGGTCCTGATGATATTCCTGCCAAATTTATCAATGCTTGTGCGGATGAACTTACTTTGCCATTGACTATTATATTTAATAAATCACTAGATAGTGGTATTTTTCCACATGCGTGGAAACTGGCATATATTATCCCTATACACAAAGATGGTGATATTTCCAATTGTGAAAATTACAGGCCTATAAGTATAATTTCATGTATTGCTAAAGTTTTTGAATCTTTGGTATATGATTATTTTTACTTTCAAATAATCCCCTTCATTTCTGAAAAACAACATGGATTTGTTAAGCATAAATCGACTGTTAGTAACTTAATTGAATACAAAAATGCACTCTGTAAGGAATTTGCTAGAGGTGGCCAAATTGACACCATTTACACCGATTTCAAAAAAGCCTTTGATAAAGTAAATCATTTTATTCTTATTAAAAAATTAGCTCTTTATGGAATTCACGGTAATTTACTTCGTTGAGTACAATCCTATTTAAATAATAGAAGTCAACTTGTAGCTATTAAGGGTTCTACTTCCATACCATTTCTCATTAAGTCGATGTGCGTAAAGGCTCTCACCTTGGCCCACTATTCTTCATAGTTTTTAAGTCAACTTGTAGCTATTAAGGGTTCTACTTCCTTACCATTTCTCATTAAGTCAGATGTGCGTCAAGGCCCTCACCTTGGCCCACTATTCTTCATATTTTTTATAAACGACTTGATTATTCAACTTTCTTGTGAATCATTACTTTATGCAGACGATCTCAAAGTGTTTAAATCTATTAGTTCTACTTCTGATTGCTTCTTTCTACAACAAGATCTTGACACTATATCCCGTTGGTGTATTGATAACTTTATGTACCTTAACTTTGACAAATGTTTTGTTATTTCGTTTTCCAATAAGAGATATAAAATTTCCTATCCTTACATAATTGACAATCAATTACTAGCAAGAAAATCTTTGGCGAAAGATTTAGGCATCTTATTTGATGATAAATTATCATTTAGAGAACATTACCATGACATCAATATTAGAGCTTTTAGAATTATAGGTTTCATAACTAGATCATCCTTATATTTTAAAAACCCTAACAGTCTTCTCATCCTATTTAACAGTTTAGTTCGTAGTATCGTCGAGTATGCATCTGTAGTTTGGTCACCTTGTTACACCACACAATCTAAATCTATTGAGGCAATTCAAAAAAAAAATTCAAAAATTCTATGTTACAAGTATGGTCATGCTCGCAGTGTCTTTTCTTACTATGACAGATTAAATAAATATAACATTATACCCTTTCATGTTCGTAGAATTCAACATGATCTAGTATTTCTTCATAAATTGCTGCACAATTATATTTCATCTCCCTCCTTGCTAGAGTCTCTTAATTTTAACACCAATTTCAATTATCGTTTTCCTAAAACATTTATTCTTAAAACTTATATGAATAATACTTCTTATTTCAACCCAATTGTACGTATGACTCATATATATAACGAGCTCGCAAGCAAACACATTTCATTAGACATTTTTGACCATCGGGCATTCAAATTCAAAAAAACAGTTAAACACATTTTATATCCATGACCTTCTCAACAACAGTTTCCATATTATATTTTAATATTCCTTATTTATGTTTCACAACCTTTTCTTTATTTTTTTTTTTTCAATGTGGTAATTTTAGTTTTCATAATTGAATTCATTTGAACTTTTTCGTTTATTCTTTTCTTTTATATATAGTTTTTTTTAACCCAATGTTTATAAATATTTAAACAATTATTATTTCCTTATTATTATTTTGATTAGTGTAAGTTAAGTTTCTATGTGATAAAGCGTTTTAGGTTAAGACTTAAGGCCTAAGGGCCCGATTTTAATGAAACAAAGACTAGATGTTACTTAAGTATATGCTTTATGATTTAAAGAGTTTTGTCTTGAACGCAATAATTCAGCAGTGTTGTGAGTCGATACAAACAGATATATATTTCTTAAAATGACTGAGATGTTTTTTATTAATTATTGCTACAAATCTGTAACTTTTTTTTCCCAAAATTCCAAAAAGTACAAACCCGTCAGAATTACATTCTTCTTATATATATTTACATACTTGACTGATATTGCGTGAGTGATCGACTAAATGACAAGGAGGACGTCATAGATATCTAACGCACCCGGACTTTTTTTTATCATAAGAGGCATACGAAAAAATGGGTCACCTGATGTTAAGTGATCACCCCCGTCCATAGACACCAGCAACACCAGAGGAGTCGCAACTACTTTACCAGTTTGTGTTGGTGGAGAAGGGGGAGAGGAAAAGGGAAGAGGGAGGGAGGTGGGCCTCCGGCGCTCTCACTGACTGCCGGCATTTTAGTGGCGACCGGCGATTGACACACTGGTCAATCGGTGGTCGCTATATTATTTTTGGATTGTACTACGCTTACCATCAGGCATAGTGCAGTCACTTTGCCGTAGTACAAAAAACAAAACGCAGCAATGCAAGCACTGTTACTGCACGTCGGTTTTCTGTGAGAAGGTGGTATTACCCCGGACGAGCCGACCCATTCGTGCTGAAACCAGTTATAGCATCAGCGCGACTCTACCACCTACAAGACTTCAATCAATTTAAAATCGGAAAGAAAATTTAACCAACAAGTTAAGTATAATTTATTTGATAAAATGGACACAAGTATTATGTTCATTAGAGAATTTTAATACATAGTAATCTCTTCTAATCCATCATTGTATGAATTTTTAGGGATCCATTAGTAAAATATTTAGGTTTGTTTGTACAATGTTATTGGAGAGTACTTCCAATAAGCAAGACAAACACAGCAGCTTATCATTGCTGTTGTAGCGAGCGTATAGCTAGTCTATTATCCTAAGAAATAGGATAGTAGGCTAGTACGTTTCAACACTCCACGAGCGATAAGAATTTGCATGAAAACAATGGACTAAAACACACCCCTTTTAAAATTACGCGGGATGGTAGGGTTTTACAGCCCGACTGGGTCGCAACCACCATGTATATGGCGAAAAAGCCCGTCATAGTGATTCGCTTCTGCGAGTCGCGTTTCGGGATCAGCCTGTGCATATCCAGTACCGGATGACTTTCGTCATTATGGCCGGCATGACAGCGGCGACCGACGATGGATAATCTGTCTATCGGTGGTTGCCGATGTTTTTGGATTGTATTATGCTTAACATCAGGCACAGTGCACTCACTTTGTCGTGCTTTAATAAAAAAAAATAGCCACATATGTTGGCCAATCGCCGTACACAATGCGCCAGCGTCATAATCCATCGACCGACATAAGTATTATTAAGAATGAGTTAAAGCATTGTACCGCACACTTCAGTTTTAATTAATACAAATTAGTTCTTAAAGATCTAATCTCCATCCTAATACATCTAAACTATAAATTACGGTATTTGGTAGGTAGTAGAGCCACGCTGAAACTATTAATTGTTTTAGAATTAATGGGTCGACTCTCTCGAGGTAGTAGCATCCGTAACACAGAAAACTGACGTGAAGTAACAGTGCTTGCATGGTGTTCATCGGTCAGTGAGAATGCAGGATGCCCACCTCCGCCTCTCCCTTCTCTCCCTGACCTTCCCCCTTTCTCTTCCCTATCAACACAGGCTGTCAACGCAATTACGACTCTCTTGGTATTGCAAGAATTTATCTACGGTGTTGCTATAATTTAAAAGATCCTTGTGATCATTCTTTGGGTAAAATATACAAAATCTTCAAGCGTTTTAGGGTTAAGATGTTTGTGTTCTTTCCAACCTTCTGCGTTTAAAGACGTAGTTCAGAAATTAAAAAGTTTATTTGGTTTCCACGTACTCAGCCTCTCGCAGTAGTTTCCTGAAATTGCAAGTTAAATTTAGTTAAAATAAAATTAGTTAATTAAAATTACACGTGTCACTTTAGATCTTTAAAGATGAAGTGCCTGAATGACCGAGCCTAGCTCGGTTCTTTAAAAAACATTTTGAAATTAAAATAAACTGTTAGGATTGCCTTACAAAATTAGCATTTTCCCAAAAAAAAATTAAAAAGATGTGTCTCTTGCTATCACTCGGATTCCAACTGGGGTTAGATGGATTCTCGAAGCAGCCGATTTCCATCTGAGCTATTTTTGTTTAGACAGCGGCGACGAAATTTACCTTTACATTCTAGTTATATATCAATGCCTGAAAACTCGGATAAAAATTCTATATATGAAGTCTAGCTAGATCAATTTATCGTCCCCGATACCATCTACATACCAAGTTTCACGGAAATCGCGTTTCAAAGATCATGAATATATAACAATATACAAGAATTGCTCGTTTAAAGGTATTAGATAGATAGATAAAGCATCAATAAGGACTGCGCACATTAGTGAAACCTCAAAATAATGAAATAAATGTATTCTCTTTTGAATTTTAATATTAGTTGTAGACTGAATGACAATATTTATATTTTAGAAATTGTTTACTGAAATTATTAACATTAGTATGTGTTTAGGCTAAAATGGTAAGAGATGTTGCAATGCACAACGGTATTATCCGTCCTTCTTTAAATCCGTCAAGTACCATATTTCCTCCCCCAACCCCCTCACCGGTGCTGAAGTCAGTCCGAATACTTAATGGCTACGGCGCACATCTCGGTGATCGAATACCAATGATTAATTGTTTATAAATGTTATTAGAGATTAATAGTGAAAGGTGCGAATCTAAGTGCTAGTGAATAAAGAGGCCTCCTACGACCGTTTCAATAGCCCAAAGGTGAGTCCTGTTTTTTCCATTTCCTACCGACCGTTGTGCATTTTAGCGATCCCCAAGAAAGCATCCCGCCTAATTATTAAATCTTTTCACCGAATAACAACCAGCGTCAACAGTATGATTTTTATATATATTGGCACTCGGAGCAATAGTTATATACATTTTTATAAAGTTTATTAATCAATTAAACGTATGATGAGCTGCAAAATATAAATATTACATGTACACAGGTCCCTATACTACGAGTCGCTAGTCTGACGCTAGCCACACAAGCGCAATACCGTCGGTCACGATCATGTTGCTCCTTATTGTAGGTGGTAGAGCCACGCTGGAGCTATTACTGGTTTCAGCATGAATAGGACGGCTCGACCCGGTACTACCACCCGACCCAGAGAAACACCGACGTGAAGTAACAGTACTTACATTGTTGCGTTTCGTAACGTCAGTAACAGCGCCGGAGGTCCCTTCCCCTCCCTTCTCAAACTCCCTCTCCCACCAAATACAGGCTGCCAACGCACTTGCGACTCCCCTGGGCTTGCAAATGTCTATAGATAGCGGTGATCACTTGACATCAGGTGACCCTTCTGTTCGTTTTGATTCCTTTCGCTTTGAGGACACAAATGTTACGAGAACTGCATAACAGTCATTTAGGTATAATAAAAACGAAAAGTAATGCGCGATCTAGAATGTGGTGGCCCGGTATCGACGGTGACATTGAACGGTGAATAGGGTCTTGTGAGACTTGTGTGCAGTTACGGAGCGCACCGCCGCGCGAGCCGCCGCGCCGTCTCTGTGGCCAGTCGCGACCGGCCCGTGGCAGCGCGTACACATTGATTATATGACTATCGGGCAAAGGGTATATCTTGTCGTAGTAGATTCTTTTAGCAAATGGTTGGAATGTGTATACATGCATAACGGTACATCAACTAAAGCGCTGATCATGAAATTAAAAAATATTTTTGCAATATTCGGTATACCGAACGCCCTGGTATCCGATAACGATGTCAAAATTAATTCGAATGAATTTAAAACCTTTTGTTCGAGTAACGGTATCAAATATATGACATCGGCGATATATCATCCCCCTAGCAACGGCCAAGCCCAAAACTATGTAAAAATTTGCAAAAAAATGCTAAAATGTATTATAAAAGATACTATACAGGTTCATGAAATAAATGAGTTGCTATTAGGTTATTTATTTAATTATAGAAATACCGTGCACTGTACCACTGGTGAAACACCCGCTAAATTAATGTTTGGTAGAAACTTACGATCTCGACTTGATTTAATAATGCCACCAAACAATACTCACTCAAGTTTACCTTCAGAAACAATTAATAGATTTTTTGAAATAGGCGATACAGTTTGGGCTCGATGGTACAGCGCACGGAAAGAAACTTGGCAGATAGGTATTATTAAGGAAAAAGTAGGTACTAAGATGTACAAGATATTATTTAATGAATATGATGTTTATGGTATATGACATATAGATCAGATAATTAAATATACGGGTAATAAAAACCATACCCTAATTACACATGAAATGAAAGTACATGCCGTATTTCATTCGCCGCCACCTTTTGGCCAAAATGAGTCTAATAACACAACTATAACGAATGAATCCGTGTTACCGGCGGCGGGTGAAACAGGGGTTGACGATATACAATTAAATACAGATGATGAAAATAGAAATAGGGAGGAGGATGATATGCTCGAGGAGAATGAGGGTTTGAGTACTCGAGGCTGAAAATTGTTCCACCGAGACAACCGACTGTGTTACATCGGATAACCCGGGTGACGTAGTTCGTTCTCCTGATACATCCCCATCTCCACTAGCAGTAGACACACGTCAAAGGCGTAATAAAAAATTCATAGATTATAAGAAATATTTTTAGTATTTGTTTTGTCTCATTGTGTTTTTTTTTTATTATTGTAAATGGTATTTTTGTATTTGGTAGGTTCCGAAAATTAAGTGTGGAGGAGTGATACATATGTATATGCACACCTCACCGCACCTCCCCGCACACCGTGCGGCATGAACATATTATACTTGCCAGTAATAAACTAGCTACACTCTAAACCTGTTGTCTCATTTACATAAAGACACTTCACGCCTATGATATATGAGAGCGACGGAGGCCCACCTCCCCTACTCCCTCCCCTTCCCAACCCTCTCCTCTCCCCATCCCCCTTTCCCCTAAAACACAGGATGGCAAGGTGACCCGCCTGTTCGTTGACCTCCAATGACATAAAAAAAAACTTAAAAAACTATTATATAGGTATAAACAGATGAATACTTACTGCAAATCAATAGCCTTCCCTTTTACGATCAGCTTGTTGTTTTGTCTGTCCAACCTCATGTCCGGTATACGACGGAGTTGTCGTATGTTAGGAGTTACCGGACGTGTAGCTGTTGGCGGGATCTCTTCATATTCATGTTGTTCTGGATTCTATGGTGTAATTAGAATACAAATAGTGAAAACTATAATTAAAAATAAATAGTGCGTGTAGTCCCTCCGCGCGGACGACTTGAAACATCGTAATGTGGAAATGAAAACAGAAAGGGGTAGAAATTAATTTTGATAGTGATTTGATTTGATAATGAAATCTTATTGTTTCTAGCGTTGAACGTTTAATGCCACAGTGCTTTCATACCCCCTCCATGGTAGCGTTAAACGTTTAACGCAACCTTGTTAGAAGTCGCATTAGAAGATTCACTTCAAAAATAGGAAGGGGTAGAAAATGATTTTTAGTGAAATCATATTGTTTCTAGCGTTGAACGTTTAACGCAACGGTGCTTTCATACCCCTCCATGGTAGCGTTAAACGATTAACGCAACCTTGTTGGAAGTCGCATTAGAAGTTTCACTTCAATATAAAAAACTTTAAGTTTACAGACAAATTTGATCCTATGAATGTAGTTCGGTGAAGCTGTTAAAGACCTTACTAGGTCAATAGCGAAGGCAGTACGAGAAAGAAAAAACATTGATCCTATGAAAAAAATAAACCGTCTCCGATATGAAAAACCACTAAAGCAAAAATAACTGAGTTATTAAATTAACCAAATGAAATAAAAAAATATTTATATTTGCTCTACTTAATAGTATATTTGAAATTGATGCCAAATTAAATTCATATCATCCACATACAAATTTAGATTCACTCTCGTTTCCCGCGATGTATATCTGTACTACTGTATACTATACTTGGTATACATATTTTTTTACCTACAACAAATTTATAAATGTAAGTTGGCATCGACTTTAAATATACTATTAGGTAGCGCAAATATCAATATTTTTTATTTAATTTCGTTAATTTAATAAGTCAGTTATTTTTCGCTTTTTAGTACCTTATTGGTTTCTCATATCGAAGTCAGTTTATATATTTTTTTTCATTTCTGTTTCTATCAATATAATTTATTGAAATCAATTCCAAGTAGACGAAAATACGTAGACACGAAGTGGGTGAAAATCAAATAAACGATATGCACCAACAAAGAATGTTTTAAAATCTGATTTCCTTTTCAGAGCTTCCGCTGCGTGTTAGTGTCAACTCAAAATAACTATCCCACGCGAACGAAGTCGCGGACAAAAGCTAAGGATGTATACTTACAGAAGCGTTTGGCAAGTTATCCAGTTGCACTGATTCCGGCAATGGCTGCTGAGGACGTTGTGACGTATGCTTCGATCTCCGGCGGCGCATACAAGCGAGACATATTAAAACAAATACAGCCAGGATGAGGATCACAGACGCAATCAACCAACCATAATATTCTGTAAAATGGCAGAAAATAATCTATACTAAACAGGTACATCGAACAACTGACTTTTTTTTTCTCGATCTGACTACACTATTGACCTAGCAAGGTCTTAACAGCTTCACCGAACTACTAAGGCAAGCGCTTAAGGCACTCAGCCGATTTTATTTGGGCAACAAGCTCAAGGGTACACGGCACACCTTGGCTTGGCTGTTGCCTGTTACATGCAAACTCGCGACCTATCTTAGCTAATATAGCTAACTATTCATATATGTTTCAGTTGTTGAGACACATATGTGTACCAAGCATACACGCCTCAACAACCCCTCCATATATTTATTATCGGAAAATTTGAGTTTTTTCAGTTCGATAAGGGAAAAAAAATAAGACCCTTCCACTTCCATGTGTAAGCGTGTAGGCGTGCACGTGTGTGGGGGTGATCGTGTAGTGTTGTAGCAGTGATGTAAATTTTTGTGTCACTATATCGCGCAGTAACGTACTCAAGGGCTCCCTGCCGAGGGATCGAACCTAGACTTGAGCCGCTACCGAGGGAGGCCTAATCTGGTGTGCGGGAGCGAAATCTACCCCTAGAAACGACTGACTTAAAATACCGTAAATCTAACGTAATATTAAAGTACACACATCAAAAAAGTCTAAGCAACATGCGTGATATTACAAATTTTAACATTTATATTAATTAATTTCTAAGTATTTACTCAAACAAAGTGCGTAGGTAAGTAAACTCTTTTGTTATTGATGACATACTGGCTGGTGGTAAAAAAAAATTAATTATGTTTTGTTTTTTCATAAAATTCAAATAACTGCGAATTTGTTTGAATTTAAGTGTGTTTTATTTGCTACGTTTAGTCTTGATTTTATAATTTTACCAACCATTTAAATAAAGTTAGAGACAAAATTGAATTGTTAGATATTCTATACGTCATGAAGCGACGTCATTTGATGGCAGATGAAATGCAAAGAGCTGTAGGGATGTTGCAAGCGGGAAGTAATCGATCTCAGGTATCTTGACATTTTGGCATTCATAGAAGTGTTATTTGTCGTCTTTGGCAGCGCTACAATAATACAGGAGAACCTGTTGAACAGCATCCAGGCCGTAAAAGAAGTACAACCACTCGGCAAGACCGGTACATACAACTGACTGCAAGACGCCAGCCGATGCTAACCGCTCGAGAGATAAGTTTGAGGCTACAAATTTCAAGTGGTGTTGATGTAAGTCCTCAAACTGTGTGAAATCGACTGCATAAGTACGGCCTATGAGCTCGACGCCCAATCAGGTGCCCACTGACACGTTACGGGAATCGCGCTCGTCGATATGAATGGCGTAGAGAACGCATAACATGTACCCAGGAACAATGGGATAAAATGATGTTTTCCGATGAGTCGCGATTCGGGTTTAAGCCTGATACAAGAAGGGTGCGAGTGTATCGTTGGGCCCGGAAATACTGAAAGGCTCAGGTGCGTTCAGGAAGTTCATCCATACAGCGGCTCAACAGTTATGTTATGGGCGGGTATTATGAAGAACAGGCGAACTGAGCTCGTTTTTGTAAATGGAAACATGAATGCTGAAAATTACATTCAGGATATTCTCAGATCTTATGTCTACCCATTTGCACAAACCTTTGGCTCCGATTTTAGGTTAACGCATGACAATGCGCGTTCACATACAGTTCGGCGAACCAGTGAATACTTTGCAACGGAGAACATCCGGGTATAGCCCTGGCCTGCACAATCGCCAGATTTCAACCCCATCGAGCACGCATGGGACATGCTCCAGAGACGTGTTTTGAAGGACTTGGACGGAGCGACAATAAACCAACAGCTGAAGGATTTGCTACAATTCCATTGGGAGCGAATACCGCAAGATGACATAAACAGTCTCATTATTTCAATGAATAATCGTTGCCGACAAGTTCTGAATAGCAGAGGAGACCATACTTTGAATTAAATTCTTCTATGTTTTCACAATAAATACATTTTCTTTAGACATTTCATTTTGTAAAAAAGAGTTTAGTTTCTTATGTATCTTAGTTTCTACAGTATATTCTAATATTGTTCATTTCTGTTATTAAAAGAACTTATAAAGACGACAGCTGTTATTTTTACATCATAGAACCCGAAAGATATTATTTTAAAAATAAAATACAACGTTATAATGTGAAGAACTATCCTAAAATTTTAAATTAGTACATGTTGCTTAGACTTTTTTGATGAGTGTATTTTGATTATTTATTAATTTTTTAATGTCTTCTAAAAGACCAAGATTTAAAAAGACACGTCTTAAGTTCGTTCAGCGATAATTTTGACAAGGGATAAATGTATAATATCGCGTCATAAAATGTTAGTAAGCATAAATTTTATAGTGCCACGCTGAAGCTATTACTGGTTTCACCATGAATGGGTCAGCTCGCCCGGGGTAGTACCACCCCACCCACAGAAACACCGACGTGAAGTAGCAGTCCTTGCATTTTTGCGTTCCGTTCGGTCAGTGACAGCGCCAGTGGCTCACCTCCCCTCCCACTCCACCTACTCCCCACCTCTTAACACATGTGGTTTTTTTTATGAAAAGATGGCACTGCTACTGAAATCACAATGCTATTGTTTTACTTGGAACGTATAATATTGAAAAAAATGTTTAAAAAAAAACGTATACAGAAATTCACATAGTAAAATCTAAAAATGGTACTGAAAAACGCCAATTTTACGTTAGCAGTAAGGGTGTAGGGAGAAACAGAGTTGTTCAATTTAATCCCTTCCTCTCCTTTTCACAACCGAACCACGCGCGCTGGTCTACGGAGCCACAGTTTTACGGTAAACCCTATCTAGGCACGAACTAAAAAGTTCGCAACATCCTATCTTTGCCGTACCGTGAAGCTGTAGAACAATCTCCCGGCTAGTGTGTTCCCTCCTTTCTATAATATGGGGTCCTTCAAACGTAGCTTGAAGAGGCATTTACGCCGGCCGACTTGACAGCGGCGACCGACGAAGAATGGCTCTCTCGGCAGTTGCCGTGGTTTTTGGATTGTACTGTGCTTACCATCAGGCATAGTGCAGTCATTTTACCGTGCTACTATAAAAAAAAAAAACTGTAATAGATATTTTAAATTTGAAATTATTTAAGTGTTACTTGGAAAATCCGGTGCTGTTGACGATTGCGACGAATTTGTGGTAACTGTTGTCGGCAAAATTGTCGGCGGAGTAGCTGGTAGAGTGTTCTCTCTACTCTTCGTAGAATCGTTCTGGTGTTTCGTCCCATCAATCATGCAGTTCATATCCAAGTTCAATGTATTTTTACCATCTAATAAGGATTGATTGTCATTAAAAAAATTATTAAATACTTATTTTATTGCATAAATCTCTACATATAATAAGAATGTACGTCCAACGTGTGTGTACTTTTCCGATTTCCTGAAAAAAAATTACCCTGAAGTTAGCTATATTCAACATTTCGTTTCTTTGTATTTGTTGTTAATATTTCTTTGTATTAAAACTTGGAATGTATTAAATACCTTTTTCTATTGTTGGTGTTGTTTTTTCTACAAACGTAGAATAAGGTGAAAGATAAAATTTTTGAAAAGATTTTTATCTTGTTAAGCCAAAGAAGTACAACTTCTAACGCGTGTATACAAATACCCACACATTTTTATACAGCCTTTTGAAGTTAATTATATTTTCTTAATTAAAATGTTATCCATTGCATTTAATGTTTCTTAAAGAAGTATAACTATGTGCTTCATATTTTTTTTCTTTTTTTAAAATATTTATATTTAACTATGATAATCTTGTGTTTCTTTTCCCCAAATGTTTCTGGTGGGAATAGGCCGTCAAAACTTGGTTAAAGCTTTGACTCCTTTAACCTCCATTAATGCGGGTTCATTATACGGAGAGATGTTGACTGAATTTTTTGTTGTTCGCGAGGGCATGGGTATTAACAGATATATGCTCAATCGCAGGATCCAAGGGTATATAATCGATTGAGCCTGGTAATAGGAAGATACACACTTACTTGGCATGTATAGTGAGTCCAATTGCTGGTTTCAGTGCTGCGGCGGTGGAGAAAGACTTTGCCCAAGTTACAGAGCTTTCACGGATTTCTCGCGGCACATGCACTACACTCAGGCGTTTATATCAATCACTCCGGCGCGTGCGTTCAATGGCGGTGACGCGTGTGTTAAATAGCGATGCGGGCGATACAATGCCCTGTAGCGGTACGCTGAGGAGGGAATAGGCACCGAAGGGGAAACAAGAGGTGCCCTCGCGTACCAAACAAAAAGACTAACTTCTTATAAAATAACTACCAGTTTCTAATGTCCTACAAAGATGAAACCAAAACATTACACTTACCAATACATAAATTGGGCCGTTCAGTTGTTTTTATTTTATCATTCATATACAAAAATGTAACATATATATACTTTGTTAATATCTCAGTCGCTGGTTTACGGAATCCAACGCACTTGATTACTGAGGAATTGTCAGCAGGCGTCAGAAGCAATAATTGTGACAGGCTAATTTTCGCGCCATATACCCATTGGGTAGAATTTAGTTTCTTTACTGAAAAATTGTTTAATGTTGCAATTTACCATCCTTTTTTTGTCTAGCTATCACATGTCGCATTAACTAGAGGAAAAAAAAAAGACGGTCGGCAGCACCCCCGGCCATTAGTGGTATCCAACAGAAAATACAAAATCCTATCTAACGCTGCACGCTACAAAAGACATCCGTGAAATATTTTTACCGATCCTCCCGATAAAAGAACGGCAGCGAAGTTAAGATTAGAAACACAATTTCGATACACTAAATCAAATAATTATCCGAAAATCGTCAGTTAAAAGCCTACGATTCGAAAAAAAATTATTGTATCGTGGTTTCATAATTCACACATTCTTTTTTGTGATCTTTTTTATTTGGATTGGCTGATACGAATTACGAGAATGATGTTTTGATTTAATATTGTAATCGGTTATATTTATTTCATATTTGATTTATAAAAAAAAATACAATATCAACAATTGTTTTCATTCGCATCTCTACTTGCCTCAAGATTGATAAGGTGGAATTATGTTGGCTCGCTCGGGGTAGTACCACTCTCTCACAGAAAATCGACGTAAATTAACAATGCTTGCATTGTTGCGTTTCGGTTGGTCAGTGAGAGCGCCGGTGGCCCACCTTTCCTCCCTTCCCTCCTTCCTCCTTCTCCGCCCTTCCCCCTAACCCCAAACAAAGGTTGGTAACGCACTTGCAACTCCCCTGGTGTTGCTAATGTATATGGACGTCGATGATCACTTAACACCAAGTGCAGCACACCAGCGATGCCCTTAGTATTGCAGATGTTCATAGGCGACGGTAACCACTGACCATCAGGTGGGCGGTCAGCCTGTTTGCTGCCTTTTTGGCATAAAAAAAGTGACTCGTACAGTCGGTTGCCTGCTATCACATAAAATGGCGACCATACTTTTAACACCATTCCACGTAACTCAAACTCATATAGGTGATTTTTGTTTACCATTCAACCACATTTCCAAAAGACAATATTCATTTTGGCAATCCATTGAACACTTGAAATTAATTTCCTCTATATCTGCATACTTGTAGTATAGGTACCTGTTATCATCTTTATTTTCAATGATATTACTTATCGATAATCCTTCCACGTCTATTTCTGAAATAACATTTAAAAAAAATCTTTATTTAATGCAGCACGTAGTAGAAGAATCTATCGGAACTATCTCTCTGTCGCCCCGCACATCAGACTAGGCTCCCTCGGCAGCAGCTCAACCTTAGGTCCGTATCCTCGGCGTGGATCCTTTGAGTGTGCTGCTCGCGTGATACACACACACAAAATCCTACATCACTGCGACAACATTACACATATCACCTCCACACACATGCTCGCATACACGCTTACACATGAAAGTGGAAGGATTTTTGTTTTTCTCTTACCGAATAGAAATAATATAGAAAAATTATCCGACACAAAATACATATAAGAGTTGTTGAGGTATGTATGCTTGGTACACATATATGTTTCAACAACTCATTTATGTATGAATAGTTAGCTTAGGTTAGCTCAGATAGGTCGCGAATTGCATGAACCAGGCAACAGCCCAAGCCGAGGTGTGCCGTGCACCCTTGAGATAGTTGTTAAAATAAAATCGTCTGAGAGCCTTAAGTGCTCAAAAAAAATTAGTCGTCACGGAACGCCTGGCATATGTGAAACATCGAAATTGTTCAAATCGAACGAATATCAAATTCTCAAATTACACTATAAGTAGCTCAACATGGCAAGAGAGATTGCACACAATCGCTTGCGCATGGCATCGCGTCGCCACGTCTCACACACACACACCACGGCCTGTGTCGCTACGCCAACAGTCAGGTCAATTGTAGGTGGTAGAGTCACGCTTTATCAATTACCGGCGTCAGAATGGGTCGGCTCGCCCAGCGTAGTACCACCCTCTCACAGAAAACCGACGTAAAGTAACAGTGCTTGCATTGTTGCGTTTCGTTCGGTCAGTGGGAGCGCCGGAGACCCACCTACCCTCCCCTTCCTCCTTTCCTTCCTCCCCCACCATCCCAACACAGGCTGGCAACGCGCGACACCCCTGGTGTTGCAAGTGTCTATGGACGGTTGTGATCACTTAAAATCAGGTGACCTATCTGTTCATTTACTACCTTTGATATAAAAAAAAAGTTAATACCATTTGGAGCTTTTCTCGGAGCAAAGTCTATATTGTACACTTCGAGTGTCGTGTTGTTGTCACGTAGCCGGCATCTCATTGTGAAATATGGTCCCAACATAAGAGGGTTGTTTATTTCAAATTGTGCCTTAGTTATAGGAAGTTTTGAATCTGCAATCATAAAACATAACTGTAGTTTCTTCTATATAGTTGTTGTGAAGACATTTTATTTTAAATTTTATTGGTTTCATTTTTTAACATCTATACTAATATTATAAAGAGGTAAAGTTTGTGAGTTTGTGACGTTGTGATGTTGTGACGTTGTCGGGGGTAATCTCAGGAACTACTTACTGGCTGATTTGAATAATTCTTTCAGTGTTATATAGCTCATTCATCGAAAATGGTTATAGGCTATATATCATTACGCTAAGACCAATAGGAGCGGAGTACAGATTAAAAATGTTTCAAAATCGGGATACTTTTTCCATTTGAGAACGCGAACGAAGTCGTGGGCAGAGACTAGTTTAATATAAACCCCGATTTTGAGACATTCTTCATTGGTGCTCCGCTCCTATTGGTCTTAGCGTGATTATATATAGCCTATAACCATTATCGATAAATGAGCTATATAACATTGAAAGAATTTTTCAAATCGGATCAGTAGTTCCGGAGATTACCTCCTACAACATCACAATTCACAACGTCACAAACTCACAAACTTTACCTCTTTATAATATTAGTATAGAAGTATAGATAACCATTCTCGATAAATGAGCTATATAATATTCAAAAAAAATTTCAAATCGGACCAGTAGTTCCGGAGATTACCCCCTACAACGTTACAAATTCACAAACTCTTTATAATATTAGTATAGAATAAAGATTCGATGGCATTTCTTGATTTTGGTGTAAGTTGAAGAGTCGCAGTAATTCCAAAATGCGTTAAATACCTTCATAATAATCACATGCTTTACAAAATTATCACACCATTTGATAGTAGGCTCTTTCTCTATCAAACCCAAAAAGGAAGGGACATATACAGAATTTTTTACAAAGCATTATACACCCTACTCTTACCGTACTAATTCTGGAGCATACTTGAATCAGACGTTCAAAGTATTGCAGAGATGCGACAACACAAAGGAATGTCATCATTATCATCATCTACCTGTAAAAAACCCACTGTAGGGTCTCTTCCCGGAAGAAGGTATGGGCTAACCAGTCATCAGCTCACGTCGATTTCAAACTCCGTGAAATCCACAGTTCAAAATCAAAAATACTTTATTCAGTATAGGCCCTAATAAGGCACTTACGAACGTCGAAAACTACCACCGGTTCGGAAACAACTCAGTCATCGGGAGAACCGGCAAGAAACTCGATCTGGTTTATCTTTTTAACAAATATATATAATAGTTAGACTATATTACATACATGACAGACACGTTTTAATGGATGCACAGAGATGAGCCAATTCCAGACATCACTATCGTTCACATACTGATCCACTCTATAATAGCATTTTGAGACCGAAACCCGCTAGACATGGCGCTTAAATTCACAATCCGACAAATTGGTAATATCCTTTGGAACTTTGTTATAGAACCGTACACTATCTCCCAAAAACTATTACTAGTTTTACTAACTCTAAAACATGGGATAACCAGTTTGTCATGGTTCCTAGTATTTAGACTATGCCGGCCTTTTACGAAAGCCAATTTATCAAGGTTCTTTCGGACATACATTAAATTATCAAGAATGTATTCGAAAGGTAGACTTATGATACCGAATTCCTTGAACTTAGTCTTTAATTAAGTTCTATATTGTAACCGCGTACTGTGGTCTTACAAGAACATTTGTCAGGTTTAGGTTTCCTCACGTTCTTCCCTTCACCGTCAGCTGATACTATTACCAAATTGAATTGGTAAATGTACAGGAATTCTGTAAAATCGATTTCTTTTTAATCCCCTTTTCCCCGGTCATTATCAGAGACTTTATTTATGTATGGCTATTTCTTTCAAAACATTTTTTTTGCAACTTCCATTTTCCTAATCTCTGCCACGTGTTCCATGAACGGCTCTTTAGTATCTTCATCCACCACTATTTTATGTAGTACCTCTTTCGTGAGTTCGATGCCTATCTCGGAAATCTGTAAAATCTATTAATACGGATAGGGCAGGATATGGACCTGTGGACATTCTATTGATATTCCACTGGTGAAACCACTAGATCACTACTACATTAGATTCTAATTTATGCTAATTGTTGCTTTGAAGCCGATCTTTGGACTTTTTAGCCACTGGAAAACCACTGAATCTATTTTTTTTTTAATAATAACTGCAAATGTAGGCCGCATTACCATTTTTTTCTAACTTACCAGTAGTTGGCAGACTAATGTCTGGCACAGTCAGATCCACAATACACTTCGTAGAATCAACTTTTTTACAAATCACCATAAACTTTTGTCCTTTGTTGTATTTATATTCAGATTTGACAACATTATCAATAGACTTTCTAGACGGTATCAAAGTTTCTAACTTACCAGTAGTTGGCAGACTAATGTCTGGCACAGTCAGATCCACAATACCCTTCGTAGAATCAACTTTTTTACAAATCACCATAAACTTTTGTCCTTTGTTGTATTTATATTCAGATTTGACAACATTATCAATAGACTTTCTAGACGGTATCAAAGTTTCTCCATTTACCTCAGCAGTTAATAATATTGCTGAAAAGCATAATCGAGAGTCATCAATGTATACATGAGATTCACACGATTTTGATTACATCTATTGTTCGATCAAATCCACGTACAGAATCCGAAAATAAATCTGAATTATCGCTTGCGTTAGACATCTACAGATTTTCATCTCTCTTCTGTAAGTTGTTCCTTATTTTATATTGTTAACATTTTACTATGTACTAAGAAATCCATTCATCGTAATGTTTATATATTCTTAGTACTAACTCTTTATCAATTTACTTAAGAATTTACTTATAGGATAAAATAAGAAGGGTTTTAAACATATATTGCAGGAGTATTTGTTCCAAGTTCAAAACCATCCATCATCATTACCCTTATCCCACCTAAGTAAGGTTGGCACAACATGTTTTCTTCTTCCACTCTCTCCTATCAAATCTCAACCAATCATCTCAGTATTCACACCTTTTACGCACATATCATTTTTCACACAATCCATCCACACCTTTTTCGATCTTCCTCTACTCGTATATCCATCCACCAAAATACTCAACACTTTTCTAGTTATATGGTTTTCATCTCTCCTCATGACATGCCCATACCATGCTAACCTATTACTCCTCAGCTTCTCTGTCACTGATGCTATTTTCAAACTTCGTTTGATATACTCATTCTTAATCTTATCCATTCCGATCACACCACATAACCACCTTAACATTCGCATCTCTACCACATGTAATTTTCTCTTATCCGTCACTTTCGTAGTCTAACACTCGGATGCATATAGCATGACAAGTCTTATTATAGTTTTATAAACTTTCCCCTTGAGTTTCCAAGGCATTCGTCAGTCACAAGTTACCCCAGACACATTTCGCCATTTCATCCATCCTGTTTATCCTATTCCTCACGTCCTTATCAATGCCACCGTCGTTCTGTATCAGTAGGCCGACATACCGAAAATTGGAGCAGGCTGGTAAGGATACACCATTTAAGGCTATGGGATAAAAACTAGATGTACCACCGAAGTCGCAAAATAAGTGTTCAGTTTTTGTTCTAGTAATTTTTAAACCAACATTCTCCAGGTTTTCTCGCCATTTTTTCAGCCTGCTCTGGACCTCGGTAACATCTTCTCCGATAAAAACAATATCATTAGCAAACAGCATGCACCAAGGTGTATCCTCCTGTATGTCTGATATTAATGCATCCATAACAAGCAGAAATAAATAAGGGCTTAATGTTGAACCCTGGTGTAAGCCTACCGACACATTGAAATCATCGGTAACTCCAGCTTCGGACCTAACATGTGTTTTTGCTTGACTGTACATACCATGAATAAGTTGTAGGTACTTCCCAGGCACACTTTTCTTTTTCAAGGCTCACCACAAAACATCTTGGGGTACTCGAGCATATGCCTTTTCCAGATCAACAAACACCATATTCAAATTCTTATGTACACGTCTATATTTTTCGCATAGTTGCCAAAGTGCGAAGATGGCATCTGTTGTCGCTTGTTCAGGCATAAACCCAAATTTATTTTGAGTCACAGTCTCATCTCTTATTCGTCTCGCTATCACTCTTTCCCAAACCTTCATACTATGTGACATGAGCTTTATTCCTCGATAATTGTTACAGTCCTGCACATCACCCTTATTTTTAAAGATAGGTACTATTATAAGTAATAGTGCTTGCGTTGCTGCATTTCGTTCGGTCAGTAAGAGCGCCGGAGGCCAACCTACCCTTCCCTTCCTCTTCCCTCCTCAGAACAACAACACAGGTTGGCAACGCACTTACGACTCCCCTGGTATTGTAATTGTCTATGGACGGTGGTAATCACTTAACATCAGGTAACTTATCCGTTCGTTTACCTCCTATGATATGAACCTGCTAATGCACGCTAGTCCACACGGAAGGTTGTTGATATAATGTAATAAAGAGTTGCAAGTGCCTTTACAGCCTGTGTTTGCAGGAATGGACAGAAATGGAGAGCAGGAGAGATGGGAGGGGAGGGGAGATGGGTCTCCAGCGCTGTCACTGACTGAACAAAACCCAATAATGCAAGCACTGTTACTTCACGTCGGTTTTCTATGAGAGGGTACTGCTACCTCGGACGAGCCGACTCATTCATTCAAAAATCAATAATAACTTCAGTGTGGCTCTACCACCTACAAATAATATACACAAAACATATAAATATACACAGACGCCCAAACATTTTAGACCTTTACAAGTGTCTATCCTACGTTCATAAATGCGTTGTCTCAATGCTATCTATAACTAAGTTAACATCATATTAATTTATAAAAAAAATGACAGAATCACTTACGTTGTTCGCGATACAGTTTAATTTTGAAGATACACGATACTCGAACATAAGTTATATCGTTGAATACTGCAGTCGTTTCGAAGCTTTTTCCTTCGTCTTTGAGTACATAGAATGTGCAGTTATAAGATTCGCTCATGACATATTTTAACTGAAACAAAACTTATAGGCTATATTTCTCATTAATATTATATGGCCAAAACTTTAAAAAGAGAGTAGGTTTTAGAATAAAGGTGCCGAGATAGAATACACATGTTGGAAAGCACCAAGAGGTGTTTGTCGTGAGATTCATAAACCAGTGTTGTCAGGTAAACATTTTGTAGATTGACGTATCAGATTCGAATCCTTATTCGTTTGAAATTGCTCAAACCTTATGAATGCAGCGTAGTAATTTAACACACATCTACTCTCAGTATGAGAGTTTTATTTGTTTTTTAGATTCTTATTGCTATAATAATAATATCATTTAATTCTTTTTTTTTTTGTTTTGTCATAGAAGGCAAACGAACGTGCGGGCCATCTGGTGTTAAGTTATGACCGCCGTCCATAGATACTAGCAACACCAGGGAAATTGCAAGTGCGTTGCCAGCCGGTGTTAGGGAGTAGGGGAAAGGAGGAAAGGTGGGCCTCCGGCGTTCTCACTGACCAAACCAAATGCAACAATGCAAGCACTGTTACTTCACGTCGGTTTTCTGTGAGGGGGTGGTACTACCACAAGCGAGCCGACCCATTCAAACCACTCATCGTACGATTACATTCATATTTATCGCCACAATTACAAGTTTACAGTTTAAGTAATATTAAAAGAATAAATAAAAACACTAAACACAAAATGTAACAGTAAGTGGCAAGTCTGGGTGGACCCCCATATGATGCTGGTAATTCACTGTACGAGTGCATATAACCGTATCTAGCGAGCCAGCATCAGAGAGTCCTACCGGTCTCCCAGCATTTGCAATATAGTGTCGGGGATGTCGTGCGTACAACGCATAATAGAAGCACACCGTTTACGCATGATCGCAGCAAAGCCGTTGGTGTCAGCAACCGCGAACATCGCGGAGACGCTGCAGTGGCACGGCAGCTCCATGAGCACTCGGAACACGTTATGGTATTGAAGCGCAAATCGCTATATACTCGTTGCGTATTGTCACTCCACAGGCTGCAAGAGTAAAAGTACTTGCAGTACGCTTTATAAAGTGCAACTTTGAGAGTCCCTGTACAGCGTGAAAGCCTACGGTCCAACATATTGTATCGGACAGACAGCGCCCTAACCACGTTGACATTGTCCTTAAGGTCTTCGGTGACCCAGTGTCACAAATGCTATTGGTTCATAAGTTTATTTAGATATTTAAACTTGTTTTAGTATTATTTTTATATCTTCTATCTAGATTTATCTTTTTTTCTGCAGACTTTTGGCCCGGACCTTTTTCCTGGTGGCATTAAATCGTTTAAATTGAGAGCAACTATTATTATTAGTTTACTTAACTATTTAATTATTTTTTTTTATCATAGCACAGCAAAGTGACTGCATTATGCCTGATGGTAAGCACAGTACAATCCAAAAATAATAGCGACCACCGATTGACACACTGTCCATCGCCGGTCGCCACTATCATGCCGGCCTGTAAAAAGCTGGATATGTACAGGCTGATCCTGAAACGCGAGCAGTAGAAGCGAATCACTATTACGGGCTTTTTCGCCATATACATCGTGGTTGCGACCCAGTCGGGCTGTAAAACCCTACCACCCCGCTTTCGCCATTGCCTCGTTCGTTATTCAGCAGGGTGCACCACGTGCAGGTGAGGTTGGCTTGGGTGTCTCAAGTCTTATGATGTTATTCGACACCCCTTACACCCCAAAAAAAATTATTCGTTTATTACGTTACGTTAGTTTACATTGTATTACATATTTCTCAATGAAATTATTTCCCTTTTGGCAGCTTCATTCTTATAGTTTATTGGTATTTTTAAATTAAAATCTACGAAGTCCCGCGCCGGTGCGTGTACGGCCTGATGGAGAAACTTATTAATTGCCTTAGATCTATTTCCATTTTTTATCTATCTATATTATTTCTATCTATGTGGTCTTATTGAAGTAGACGGATAGTCAAAATACGAAGAAATGGAAACGCGGACCTCTCACCGCCATCACATTAACACATTATCGGCTTTACATGTAATGCCATCGGAAAGTTTCGATTGGCATGATCAATCATCGAAATGCTACGATGAGCTTATTATATATAGCTATTGGTTTTAGTGGATTTAAAGAAATATTTTATTTATATCTGAAATACTAATATATTATTTGGTTTAATCTGGTAATGAATTAAAAAATAAATACAAAATAGTAATTAATGAAATAAGGAATACCGGACGACTGCTCAACCACGAGTATTGCTTGAGTGTGAGAAAATAGTTTTACTTTGTAAAAGTCTGTGTTCGAATACTAAATATATACATATTTATGTAATAATTATAGTGAATTTATAATATTAACTCACGATACGGAGACTTCAGTGATATACTTGGCCGTAGTCAACGGCTTCACGGCGGCTCCATATTCAAAAATCCGGGGGAGTATTTCTATTAATTTTTATGTATACGTTTATATCTTTAGTTTTAGGCTCCACACTCTACAAAGCTCACATTGTGAGCAACGTCAATTACACCATAGACATCGTACTTGTCTCGATTTGCTTGACAATTTGTGGAAGCAAATTTGAAGACTAAATTAATTTGCCTACATATACAGTCATACATCCTTCTGTTTAACACAATCTACATACAGAGCGGTTTTATAGATCATAGTCAGATTAAACCTTGTTTTTTTCTATTTACTTTTATTATTCTCTATCTTTATTTGTAAAACAATTCTGATACATACAACTTTATTCTTTCTTTTCAACTTCAGGCTTGCTACT
>JACEII010000063.1:2626884-2646644 GCA_014332785.1 Antheraea mylitta | reverse complement strand
GGCAACAGTCCAAGTCGAGATGTGCCGTGCCCCTTTGAGCTAGATATCAAATGAAATCGGCTGCATGCCCTAAGCGCTTGCCTTATTAGTCCGGTGAAGTTGTTAAGACCTTACTAGGTCAATATCGTAGTCAGTTCGAGAAAAAAAAAGAGAAATGAAAAGGTGTGATTTATATCCTACCATACTGGTAGAAACTGGCAAGCTAACACTTAAATTGGAAAGCTCAGGTAAACAGGTAAGTAATTCTTGATGTCTGGAGTTATAGATTAAAAACCCACACACCAATGGTCATTGATAATTTTTACGAGACCAGTCAATCACCTTACATGGATACTAGGTTCACGCACCTTCACAAAGAAGATGGAGTAAATCGATCAGGACTATCAACATCCAGACGAAAAAATTAAGATCACCGCTGTTCTTTATCTATTCTAAGATCTGTTAATTCATTTACGACAATTGAACACATTCTCATTATTTTAATTAGAATTATACTATGACGTGATTGAGGATATTTTTTTAATTGGAGGTATTGAAGGAAAAAGCGAAAAATAAATACCTTTCCGCGATAAACATTTGTATCACAGCAAGTTTGGAAAGTGTCGACGACAGCAAAACTCGTATTATATTGAAATGAGCACCTGTAATTGAAAAGGAAACATTAAAAAACGGATATATTTCGCTAAGTCAACCGATGTTAAGTGAACACCAAGGGAAACGCAAATGCGTTGTCAGCCTGTGTTTGGGGTAGGTTGAAGAGAAGGGCGAGAGGGGTTGAAGAGGTAGGGGAAGAAGGGAAGGGATGGGGAGGGGAAGATAGTGAGGAGAGGGAAATAGGGGAGACATACTATTTATAAGTAATATAGTGAAATTGCTTAATGTATTGTATTTTCTTTAAAGAACTGCTGTTTTAACGTACGATTCTAACGTTTAATTAATTGAAATTGGTCTAATATTTTTGACTAATTTTCTGTTTCACATATCAGAAACCGCTGACAATAATATATATTCAGTACCACAAATGTAATTAATAGTACTATCGATAGATGGTGAAGAAGGAGATGAGGAATTACGAAAGCTTTTATTAAATAACTAGCTGTTACCCGCGGCTTTGCACGCGTTTTTTAATATATTAAATAAATGTAAAATTATGATTAGATGTGTAAATTATAGAAATACTCTTTCAAATATATTTGTAAGTGCACATCTTCTACTGTAACAGGTAACATGTACATTATATATGTGAATACTGACAGTGTGTCGAATGGGATGGGATTTATCATCAGCCACACACCTCCGATGAAGCTGTTAAGACCTTGCTTGGTCAATAGCGTAATCATTTGTAAGAAAAAAAATCCGTTTAAGTAGGTCCAGCCATTTTGGAGATTACCCGGAACAAATAAACAAATAGACACATCGACAGAATTAAAAAAAATGTTGATAATTGTAGCACCAGAGATATATGTATTCACCAAAAAGTATTTATTTTAATATTACATACACACACTTTATTTTTAAAATACGTAATATATCACAAATCAAAAATTGGGAACAAAACTAACGTACAATAAACTTTTTGAGGAGTTTTTGGCGGAATTTCAGTCTATCATAGAGTGGATTTTATATTTTATTCATTTGTTACTTGACTCTATATTGTGTTAAATTAGTGGTTTTTTTATGTAAAATGATTCGTTTCTTGTGCCTAAGTGAAATGAATGAAAAATAATAGCACGGAGCAAGAATTCTGTGATCTTGAAAATTAGGAAGATAAAAATTTACGAAATATTATATAGAGGATTTGGCACGTATACCTTTTCATTAACTTTGACATAAAAGACAACTGGCTAAAGAATACATAATAACTACCTATATTTACAACTTCAGAATTGGTAGTGTGGATTAATTCCTTCGCCTGTCTTATTGGACGAATATTATTACTACTAAACTTTTTGAATAGCAACACAAAATAAACTTTGAAAATGTTCGCAATCCACGTATAATCAAAAATTGGAAACAAAACTAACGTAGAATAAACTTTTTGAATAGGAACACAAAGTAAACCTGAGAATGAACCTGAGAAAAGAGAATGTTATCACGTTACCATGGCAACGTATATAATACTGACGGTAACACGCAGCGGAAGCTTTCAAAATAGCCCGATTTTGAGACATTATTCATTAGTGCTCCGCTCCTATTGGTTTTAACGTGATAATATGTAGCCTATAGCCATCCTCGATAAATGAGCTATCTAACACTGAAAGAAATTTTCTAATCGAACCGGTGGTTCTTGAGTTTAGCGCGTTCAAGCATACAAACAAACTCTTCAGTTTTATATATTAGTATAGATAATGATAGTGATATGCCTAATAAAATATTTAAATACAGTACAAATTTAAGAGCGATCATAGAGGGAGAGGCAAATAACTCTCTAGAAAGTTGTAACGAGACCGTAATATTGAAATGATTCCAAAAAACTTAAAATACCTAATTAATAATATCGGTAATAATCTACTAGAATATTCGTTGCCAAAAATAAAGTAAATCATCTCTTATCTCTTACTAGCGGGTCCAACGGTTAATATCCCACCCTGATAATAAAATAAAAATAAACCTTGTTTTGCAAATATCTAACGGACCCGGGATTTTTTTTTTATTGAAGCACGGCAAAGTGACTGCACTATACCTGATGTTGAGCATAGTACAATCCAAAAACATCGACAACCACCGAAAGACAGATTATCCATCGCCGGTCGCCGCTGTCATGCCGGCCATAATGACGAAAGTCGCCCGGTACTGGATATGCACAGGCTGATCCCGAAACGCGACGCGCAGAAGCGAGTCACCCCGCTCTCGCCATTGCCTTATTCGTTGATGAGCAAGGTGCACCACGTGCAGGTGAGGTTGGCTTGGGTGTCTCAAGTCTTAAAATGTTACTCGACACCCCTTACACCCCCAAAATGGATGGCCTGGTTAGTCCCTCAGTTCGGTATTTCCATACCTCCACATAAAGCAGACCACAAACCTAGCTGTTGTAGCTCGTTCTTGATGACGTTCTTCAATACACGGTCACATACACACAATTATAGTTAAATGTTTACTATGGAAATCGGAGGTCAATACCACAACAAAACTAACAAAATTCGGCAGTGCAAAGTTCACGTGACAGGTTAAGAAACCCAACTGCCCGTTGTAGGCGACGCTATCGCACGAGCACGGTATCGCGATCCACACATACATAAAGAACATGAATATGCCCGAACAAACCTAGACAAGTTATACCTAAACCTTCCTCGTGAATCACTCTATCTACTCGTGAAAACCGCATGAAAATCCGACTAGTAGTTTTTGAGTTTAATGTGAACAGCTCGGCAGACGTAGCAGAAGAATTTGTTTTATAATGTGTAATGATAGGTAGGTTTCCTTTCGAGAGCTTTCACTGTGTGTTTTCGTATGTGGTAGAGCCACGCTGTAGCTATCACTGATATCGGCATGAATGGATCGGCTTGTCCGGTTTAGTACCACCCTGTCACAGAAATACCCACGAGAAGAAACAATGCTTGCATAGTTGCGTTTCGTTCGATCAGTGAAAGCGCCGGAGGCCTATCTTCCCTCACCTCCCTTCCCCTTCCTTCTTCTCCACCCTTTCCTCTACCCTCCAAAAAAAGACTAGCAATGCACTTGCAACTTCTCTGGTGTTGCTAGTGTCTATGGACGGCGGTGATCACTTAACACCAAGAGACCCACATGTTCATTTGCCTCCTATGACATAAAAAAATGATGTATTAACACGTTTTCTTTCTCCTATCTTCCCTATCATCTGCCATCTCAGTCAGTAAATATCTTTGGCCTTTCTGCCCTACTTTCCGTTCTTTTCAAAACTCTTTCGGTCCAACTCTACTTCTCTTCGTTCATCATCTACTTCTCTACTTAACACTCTTAGTTACATGACTGTCTTTTATTCAAACAATGTGCCCATATATAGCCAACCTGTTACCTCTTAACTTCCTTGTTACTGACGTTATTATGATACCTCTCTTGCATTTTAAGATGCAATTGTAGGTGGTAGAGGCACGCTGAAGTTATTACTGGTTTCAGCATAAATAGGTCGGCTCGCCCGGGGTAGAACCACTCTCTCACAGGAAACCGACGTGAAGTAACAGTGCCGGTATTGTTGCATATCGTTAGTTCAGTGAGAGCACTGGAGGACCACCTCTCCTCACCTTCTCCCTCTCCACTTCCCCTCCTCTCCTCCTGCTCAACACAGGCTGGCAACACGACTCCCCTGGTGTTGCAGGTGTCTATGGACGGAGGTGATCAATTAACATCAGGTGAACAGCCTATTCGTTTGCCTGGTACTATAAAAAAAAATCCCAAAGTTAACAATTCCTACCCGTAGAAATTATGCAACAATGTTACTATCGGCTTTGCTAACATAGTTAAGTAAAGAACATGACCCAGATCACCACAACTCAGACAAGTTATTATATTCAGGGGCTACTCACTGTGCGAAGCTTATTTTTTCTGCTTTTATTAGATTAATTTCAACCTCTTCCCCTTCAGGCACGACATGTTCATATTTGTTTAAGCAAACTGGTTTTAGACGTTCACCTTCTTTCTCGTATTGATAAGTCAAATCAATAGTTTTGACGCTATCTGAAAATGCAATGTGTATTTTTTTATTTAAATAAAATGTTAGAGGTTTAGCGGTTGTTAGAGACGGTGTTCATATTTGAAGCTTTGTAATTTTTATTAAATAATTTTTAATTTAATATAGAAGTCAAAAGGGAGTATGTGGGTACTAAAATATATTCCGCAACAAGGCTGCGCAGTACGTTACAACGATTTTCGAACTGACTACGCTATAGACCTAACAAGGTCTTAACAGCTTCACCGGACTACACGTTACGACTTACATTGACTAACTTAGATAATAATGATGATATCCTTTGCATCCGTTACCATGGCAACGTATATAACGCTAACGCTGACACTTTTATATCATAGGAGGTAAATGAACAGGCGGGCCACCTTATATTAAGTGATCACCGCCATCCATAGACACTAACAACAACGGGGAGGTCGCAAATGTGTTGCCAACCTGTTAGGGCAAATGGGAGAGAGAGGCGGATGGGAGGAGGGAGGAGAGGTGGGCTTCCGGCGCTCTCTCTGACGGAGATAAACGCAACAATGCAAGCACTGTTACTTCACGTTAGTTTTCTGTTGGTCGGGAGGTAGTACCGGGGGCGAGCCGACCCAATCATGCCGCCTACTAAAACACGCAGTGAAAGCTCTCAACAGGAAAAAACAAACCCGATTTTAAACACCGTTCCTATTGGTTTTAGTATTATGATATATAGCCTGTAACCTTCCTCGATAAATAAACTATATAACACTGAAATAATTTTTCAAATCGGACCAATAGTTCCTGAGATTACCTCCTACAACGTCACAAACTTACAAATTCACAAACTTCACCTCTGTGTTAGTATTAAAATATATTGTCGACCACACCCTTCAATTCAGTACAAAGTTACACCTCCTCCAAGTAAACTCTTGGGGCAACTATACGGTTTAAAAAAAAGTTTTCACATACCCACTAAAATCCACTGGAACGGTAGCACGATTAATATATAAATAATTAATTTTGAGTTCATTATTAAAACATATATAGTTAGCGACATATGTTCCACGCGGGATGTTTATTCCTTATGCGTCATATACATAATGAACTCATATGTATTTATGAGTATTCACACTTCAATATGTGTCAATTACACATATAATAAAAATTTAAATCTAATCTGTCTGTACTTTTTCGATTTATTTATAAAAATTAATGCAGGTGTCTACGAAATAAATATTAAAATACGTTTCAATCATTTTTACAAATGTCTGTCTGTATGATCACGCATCATTTTTAAAGTACTGAGTTCACAATAAAATCACAGCAAGAATCATAAAGCTATCCTCGAGAATAACTTAGTCTTTTTTTCATTAAAATCGGTCCACTCTATCAAAGTTATTGTAATTTTAATGACGACGCGACTTAAGTACGAGAGATAAGTAGGTAAGTAAATGGACTCAATACATTCAGATGGTTTTGAAGTCATCGTTTTTTACATTAGCATCCACGCGGAGGGAGTCGCGGACACAGCTAGTTTAATATATATACTTCGTATTATAAAACGAAGTCCTTTGCCACGTCTGTCTGTTTGTCTGTCCGCGATAAACTCAAAACTACTGAACGAATTTTCATGCCGTCTCCTCCAGTAGATAATGTTATGCATGAGCAAGGTTTAGGTGTACATTTGTCAAGGTTTTTGTTTATTATCAGTGCGGGACAACGTCCGCCGGGCCCGCGAATATTTTAAATATAATAAAAATGTAAATCTAACGTGTCCGTACTTTTTCGATTTTCGTGAAAAAATGTTATTATCTAGGAATAAGTAATAGAACATATCAATCATTTTTAAAAATGATTGTCTGTCTGTTTGTATGAACACGAATCACTACTGAAGTATTGTGTTTAGAAAAAACCTCACCAAGGATATCATAAAGCATAACATCTCGAAAATAACTTAGCCTTTATTTGATTAAAATCATTCAACTCTATCAAAACTCATTGTAAGTCGAATGACGACGCGACTTAAGTACGAGAGAAAAGTAGATAAATAAATGGACTTAATACATTCAGATGACTTAATTAGTCACCATTTTGTCCAGTTGGTTTTACGCAGACGAAGTCGCGGATATAGCTCGTATATTATAAAGCTGAATAGCTTGAACGAGTTTATCCTAACTGGCTTGATTTAGAAAATTCTTTCAATGTTAGATAGCTCTCTCCGCTCCCATTGGCTTTAGCGTGATGTTATATCCTTTCCAACATATAGTATTCCTCCATAAATGAGCTATCTAACACTGAAAGATTTTTTCAAATCGGACCAGTAGATGCTGGGATTAGTGCGTGCAACCAAACAAACAAACCCTCTAGCTTTATAATATTAGTAAAGACAAGCTGTGCCCGCGCCTTCATCCGCGTGGAAACTAGTGTAAAAAACAATGACTTAAAAACCATCTGAATGTATTGAGTCCATTTACTTATCAACTTTTCTCTCGTACTTACGCCGCGACGTCATTAAAAATTACAATAACTTTCGATAGAGTAACCCGATTTTTATGAATAAAAAACTAAATTATTTTCCAAGATATGCTTTATGCTTTCCATGCTGTGATTTTATTACGAACCCAGTACTTTGGCAGTGAATCGTGTTTAAACAAACAGACAGACATTTCTAAAAATAATTGAAATGTATTCTATCATTTATTCCTAGACACAACAATTTTTTTCACGAAAATCTAAAAGTACGGACATGTTAGATTAACATTCATACTATATGTATAGAAGTATACATAGGTTAAAAATATTAATGTAAATATTATTATCTCTACAAAGGACTTAGTCAAGTTATTTTGCAAGTTAATGCTAATTTTATCCTGTTTGTATTCCAATGTATAGTACATTGACACGTTTAGAGATGTGTTGTGTATTCCATATTTCTAGTATGAATTAATATTACACGATTTTATATATTACGGTTCAAATTATAATCTATACTAATATTATAAAGAGGTAAAGTTTTTGAAATTGTAGGGGGTAACCTCAGGAACTGCTAGTCAAGATTTGAAAAATTCCTTCTGTGTATGATAACTCATCTAACGTGGAAGGTTATAAGCAATGTACCATCACGCTAAGACCAAGAAGGTCACATACACTAGGTCATCGTTTTAGTTTTAAAAAACATTTAAAAGACCGTCTATTAGCATGGCAAGCGTCGCATGAAATTGGATAATAATAGTTCGTGAATAAATTGGGTAATCTGGTTACTCCATGTCATCTCTGAGCTAGTGTGCTGTCGTTTGAAAATGGTATATATTGTATTGTGTGTAGGCAGTACTAGATTATATTATTTAGGGCGTTTATAATATTAATTTAGAATCGTAATGTAAATACGTCCGTGTATTTGTTTTTGTAATTTTGTGTATGTCATAATAATACAATGGCTTTGTCTGAAAACCAGCGCTGCAATGCTTCTACATCCAAGCCTGCAGGTAATGATGAGACAAAATCCTTTTCACCTCATACAACACGTCTCGTCTCACTCTAATTTGTGTTTTTTTGTGTATGGACATATAAATCTGTGTTGTATGTGATGAATAAATGTATCTTTCTTTCTTTCTTAAGGCTGGAGCACTAATGAAGAATGTTTCAAAATCGGGTTTATTTTCCTTTTGAGAATTTTCGCTGCGATAGTTTATTAAGTCATATACGTTTATTGTTTATATTATCAACAATAATTATGAATTCTATCAATACCTATGTAATGATATAATAACTGAGCCACAGCAACGCGTGGCCGAGTCAGCTAGTCGTTTATATTCGGAAAGCAACAAAAGCAACGTAATTTATACTAATAAGAATAATATAGTAATATAATAATACTAATATTATAAATAGGTAAATTTTGTGAGTTTGTGACGTTGTAGGGGCTAATCTCAGGAACTACTGGTCCGATTTAAAAAATTCTTTTAGTGTTATAGATTTTACCGAGGAAGGTTATAGGCGATATATGACGCTAAGACCAATAGGAGCAGAGCACCAATGAAGAATGTTTCAACCTCGGGATTTTTTTTTCTCTTGAGAGCTTCCGCTACTTATTAGCGTTGGCCCAAAGTATCTATTTCACGCGAACGAAGTTGCGGGCAGAGGCTAGTTATATTATACTTTGAATAGTGTTTTGCAAACTTCGATTCAGCTACCCAATAGATTTGGAAGCAGACGCAAGGAGTGAAAAAAGAAACATATTTATACATACATTTTTATATATCTTATAAATTAGGTAATTGTAGGTGGTAGAGCCACGCTGGAGCTATTACTTGTTTCAACATGAATGGGTCGGCTCGGTCATAAAAAACCGACGTGAAGTAACAGTGCTTGCATTGTTGCGTTTCGTTCGGTCAGTGAGAGCACCAAAGGCCCACCTCTCCTCAACTTCCTCCTCTCATCTTCCTTTCCCCCCTCAACACAGGCTGGCAACACACTTGCGACTTCCTAGGTGTTGCTGTATCCTAGGTGTTGTAGGTGTTGCGGTGATGATTATTTATAATTAGGTAACGAACCTGTGCGTTTGCCTCCTAGATTATAAAAAAAAAATCAAACATCAATACATCATGTACACAGGCCGCTATACTACGCGTCGTTAGTGTGATGCAATACGTCACGAGCATGTCGAGGTCATCGGTGATACGAGCTCATAAGTATTCCCCTACCAAAGGTCTCGCAATGCGGTAAAAAATGTTTTCTCTTGAGAAATACTTTTACAATTTACAAAAGTATTACAGTTAATTTTGATAAATAAAATTTTATAAAAATCCAGGCATAAGAACAGACGGACAAAAATATTTTTAACTAGCCTATGCCCGCGACTTCGTTCGCGTTGAATAAATACTTTGGGCTAACGATAGCACGCAGCGGGATGTCTCAAGAGGAAAAAAATCCCAATTTTGAAACATTTTTCATTGGTGTTCCGCTCCTATTTGTCTTAGCGTCATGATATATAGCCTATAACCATTCTCGATAAATAAGCTATATAACACTGGAAGAATTTTTCAGATCGGACCTTTAGTTCCTGAGATTACCCCCTACAACGTCACAACATCACAACGTCACAAACTCACAAACTTTACCTCTTTATAATATTAGTAAAGATATCGTTTGTGCTGTTAATGATTTTTGTGTGTGTTTCGAAAGAAATATATATACAAATACGTCTTACGGAAGTACAATAAGTGGACATCAATTAATCAAGGCGGTGGCGTCTTGGATCAAGCGAAATCTCACTAAATCTCAAGTGGGAGAGAAAGAGGGTCTTTGGCAAATATCACGTAATTTTTTTCCTGAAAAAAAAAAAGGACAAAAATGGCAGAATATCAGATTAATTTTAATTAAAACACGTATCTAGACTAAAATAAAAAATAAAAGTTATTTAGTAATGTTATATCGGGATTAAGCGAAATCTCACAAATCTCACGTGGGACAGAGGGGGGATTCGCCAAACATCACGTAATTTTTTTTCCTGCAAAAAATACGTCAAAGACGGCAGAATATTTATATTTAAATTAAAACACGTATCTAGACTAAAATATGCCGAAATCTGACAACTCTTTTTCATATAAAAATCCATGAATAGATATAAAGTTATTTATTTAGTAATGTTATATCGAAATGTATAAAGTAATACTAAATATAAATAAATGAAAAAAGTTCTATTAAAAGTAAAATATATCTATATACGTATTGTTAGAAATAGTAACAATTATCGATTATAAAAAAAAAAATAAAGGGGACGGGCCAATTTAGAATATAAAGTGTTAGGTATACATAACCGACACGAGCTCGGACAGAGCTACCGCACACTACGACGGCCACCAAAAGAGTCTGTCAACCGCCACCGTGGGTTCTTCTCGGCTACCCCTACGCACGCGGCGAAACGGCATCAGGGTAACCCCTCTGGCCGTAGCTTCTCTCTCCCCCCGTTCAGCGGGGTATCTTTTGTTTCGGAGGGTGTCTCGCTTACGCGTCGCTCCCTCCTGGGTAGTCTCTGCGACTCTGGTCTCGCGTTTTGTCTAGTCATTTTCCCTGTCTTCGGCATCTACCAGGTCGATGTCAGCTTGTGCTAGCAATGGTGCGTAATGGTCAGCCACTGCTTGGAGTTCTTCTTTACTCTTAGCGTTCTTTTTGCGCGTGTAGCATTCCTTGAACAGCTCGTCGCGTCGTTTCTGGGCCTCCTGTAGTGTGAGCTCAGTGTTTGGCTCGGGCTCACATGTGCTGCTTTGCCGGCCGATTGATGGCGAGCGCGGCCTCTCCTGCTCTGTTGGGCGGGTTTCGGGTTTGCGTGGACGTCTTCTACTTCGGGACTTCTTTTTAGATGCTCCTCTGAGAGTGGAGTTGTTTGCGGGGGCCATAAGTGTCGCCCCCGCTGTTTCCATGGCAATCTCGACCGCCGGCTTGGGTCTTCCGGGTCCAGTTGTCCTGGATACGGTTCCGGCGCGGCGGTTTCTGAGCTCCCGCTTGAAAACGGGGCAGCTTCTCCTATTGTTGGCGTAGTGGGCGCCCTCGCAGTTGGCACAGGTCGCCAGCTCTTCCTTGGGGCGGTCGCATTGCCGGGCGAAGTGTGGCCCTCCGCACCGGACGCAGGCAATCCTCCTGTGACATTGTAGTCTGTCAACACAACAAGCGCCGCCCCTTATAGGAAGTCGCAGTATAACTACTCGATATTTCATTTATTTCCAACAATATACTACCCGTCATTTTATTTATTTCCAACAATATAATCAATTGTAACAAGGCGAAATCTGTACATGAAATGCCATGAAAAACAAATCTTATTAAAAAAAAACTCTCGCATTTTCTACCGTAAACATATGTAAGATCCATGTAATACTAAGTCGGTTAATTTATTAAGTCCCTAATTAAGAGACCGTCCGTCTTAAGTTATTATAACTAGCCTTTGCCCGCGACTTCGCGTGGAATAGATACTCTAGGCTATATATATATAACAGCGGAATATGTCTATAGAAAAAACCTCGATTTTAAAACATTCTTCATTGGTGGTTCGCTTCTATTGGTCTTAGCGTGATATTTTTCAGATCGGACCAGTAGTTCCTGAGATTACCACTTACAACGTCACAAACTGACAAACTTTACCTCTTTGTATTATTAGTATGGATTAGCTAACCAAACAACATATCATAGTGACCATATTACTATTAAAAATATTTTATGTTTTAAATAAAGTAGTTTAACTTATTGATATATAGTCTTCCTCGATAAATGAGCTATCTAACACTGAAAGAATTATTCAAATCGGACCAGTAGTTACTGAGATTAGCGCGTTCAAGCAAACTTGTCAGCTTTATAACATTAGAATAAATACGCCACAAAGTTCTAACAAATATTAATTGAAACAGGATAAAATGAAATTAACGTGCAAAATAATCTGACTCACTGCGCGTAATTAACAGTATATACATGTTAATATTTCTAGTTCAAATATATATATATATAAATAAATTTGAAGTGTTTCGTATTCCGGTTTATATCACGCATAATTATTACGCATAATCTTAGAAACAGCTTGACTGATTTTAAGCCAACTTTTAATAGCATTTCTTTACTCTTGTAGGTGGTAGAGCCACGCTGTAGGTGGTGGAGCCAAGCTATTATTGGTTTCGATAATCCGGTGAAGTTGTTAAGGCCTAAATAAGCCAATAACGTACTCAGATCAAAAGAAAAAACGATTACTGAAGCATGAATGGGTCGGCTCGTCCGGGGTTTTACCACCCTCTCACAGAAAATTGACGTGAAGTAACAGTGCTTGCATTGTGCTTCCTATGATACAAAAAAGCTAACATTTTAAAATACTTTTTCATAGAGCTCAAGAATTGACATCATTTAAATGAAAAAAGAGTTATATGGGTTCAGTAATGAAAGCTAAAAAAAAAAAAAAAAAACAGGTAACGTTCTGCCATTACGCAACGATTTCTTCCATTTAACTCCCACAGCAATCCGCGATAAGGATAGGCTTCTAGTAATTATGTAGGTGGTAGAGCCACGCTGAAGCTATAACGGGTTTCAGCATAAATGAATAGGCTCGCCCCCGGTACTACCACCCGAACCACAGACATACCGACGTGAAGTAACAGCACTTGTATTGTTGCGTTTCGTTCGGTCAGCGAGAGCGCCGGAGCCCCCACATCTCCCTTCCCTCACTCCCCTTTCCCCACCAACACAGGCTCGCAATGCACTTGCGACTTCTCTGATGTTGCTGGTGTCTATGGACGGTGGTGATCACTTAAAATCAGGTGATCCGCCTATTCATTTGCCTCCTATAATATACAAAAAAATAGTAAAGCTTAAGCACAATAAAACATCTATTATAATATATTTAAAATTCACAAGTGTATCCGCGTAAAGAACATTATTATATCTTACTTAATGAACAGTTAGTAACACAAGGAATACGCGTTCCACAAACAACTCAAGTCTTGTTTGTTGTTATTCTAATGTTGTTTAACGCCTAATTAGTGATTTAATAATGAATTCTAAATTCATTATTTGTGTTTTAATCGTTCAATCTTTCCAATGGATTCCAGTGGGTATGTTATAATGTTTTTTATTTAATTTCTTTTTTATCTTTGGCAAGAATTCCTTTAAAATAAATACTATCTTGATTTAGATCAGTGTTTTTCAACATGTCGGCCTCTTTAGAGTGGTTGCGAAACTTTGATAGCGGAGTTGCAAAGGTTAGGAAGTTACTGCATTAAAAAAAAGAAACATGTTAAAGGAATAATCATTTGTATTAAATAAATAAAAAGAAAAATAACTTATGACATCTCGATTTTCTATAGAACCACTAATAGTCTTTGTTCATTATTTTGGTGATTTGTCAGGAAAAGTTAATCTATTTCTTACAAGTTGACACTCGCGACATTGTTTGCGTCCTTTATTATTTCAATTATTTTCTTGAATAGGCAAAGTTTTTAATGAAAACACCCAGGCTGCTTGACTTTTTCCGACATCACCAACAATCATTGTTACATTTCAACCAATATACACAATACTTTTACAAATTATATACTTACTAGCCTCTGCCCGCGACTTCGTTCGCGAGGAATAGAAACACTAACGCTAACACTAACACGCAGCAGTTCTCAAAAAGAAAAAACATCCCGACTTTGAAACATTTTTCATTTGTGCTCCGCTCCTATTGATCTTAGCGTGATGATATATAGCCTATAACCGTTCTCGACGAATGAGCTTATAACATTGAAAAAATTATTAAAATCGGACCTGTAGTTCTTGAGATTACCCCCTACAACGCCACATCACAGCGTCACAAACTCACAAACTTTACCTCTTTATAATATTAGTATAGATATAGATTCTCGTGAATCACTTTATCTATTGGTGAAAACAGCATAAAAATCTATTCAGTAGTTTTTAAGTTTATCGCGAACAGAGAGACAGGCAAACGCAGCGGAGTAATTAGTTTTATATTTTTTTTTATATGATAGAAGGCAAACGAACATGCGAATCGCCTGGTGTTAAGTGATCACTGCCGTCCATAGACACTAGCAATACCAGGAGAGTTGCAAGTGCATTGCGAGCCTGTATTTGGCGGTACGCGTAACGCTGGAGAGGGAGGAAGCGGGAGGGAAGGTGGGCCTCCAGCGCTCTCACTGACCTAGCGAAACGCCAAGCATTGTTGCTTCACGTCGAATTTCTGTGAGGTGGTAGTACCCCGGGCGTGCCGACCCATTCATGCTGAAACCATTAAAAACTTCAACGTGGCTCTACCACCTACAAAATATATACAAATTATAACATGTAAACTTTATAATGCATGATAAAGCTAATATGATGTCGCTGACATCCAATAACGTTAGTTGAACTTGATTTTAATTTAACAAAAAAAATGTACTTGCAGAGAGCAAAAAGAGAATTTATTTAGGTTATCAATACGAGACAGAAGGTGGTGTTACTAAACCAGTCTGTATGAATAAAGATGAATATATCGTGCCTGAAGGAGAAGATGTTGCGATTTATGTAAAAAGAACAGAGAAAATTATATTTGCACAGTAAGTAGCTTTTAGAACATTAGTACGCGTGAGCTATATTTATAATTCATTTACTTTATAACAAGAATTAATAGGAACAATACCAGATAACATCAATATATTAATACGTGAGGCAAAAACTTTGTACCCCTTTTTAACGTAATTCTGTGAACGTATGAACTTGACATTTGGCATAGTTAAAGTTTATATGGCGGAGAAGTGCAAAAAGCTGTTTGTTTTATATAAAATGAGTTAGAAGTACATTAAATTAATTAAAATATGCACTACTCACACTACTGCTTGAATTTTACACAATATATACACACATGTAAATAAAAAAGACATTTTGACAGCCGTCAATAACGCAGTACTTCAAACAAGGTTGCGAAAGAGGTTGCTATGCTCAACTGTATGTAGTTTTTTACTCTTACGTTCCAATTACCATTTTTCATCCTACATTCAACAATGATATTATAAAGTATAACTATTATAATATTTATGATACACCTCACGTTCCACATCTTACATGCTCTTTGAATGTAACTGGTCAAATTACAGGTTATTTTTTTAAGATGAATGACGTTGCATGCCTTATATGACCTTTGAAATGAATTGGTTAAATCTTAGGTTAATTTTATAATAATATAAATTCATAATATATAATACATAATACACATTTGGGGGTGTAAGGGGTGTCAAATAACATCATAAGACTTGAGACACCCAAGCCAACCTCACCTGCACGTGGTGCACCCTGCTGAATAACGAACGAGGCAATGGCGATAGCAGGGTGGTAGGGTTTTACAGACCGACTGGGTCGCAACCACCATGTATATGGCGAAAAAGCCCGTAATAGTGATTCGCTTCTGACGGTCGCGTTTCGGGATCAGCCTATGCATATCCAGCTTTTTGCAGGCCGGCATGATAGTTGCGACCGGCGATGGATAGTGTATCAATCGGTGGTCCCTATTATTTTTGGATTGCACTGTGCTTACCATTAGGTATAGTGCAGTCATTTTGGCGTGCTACAATAAAAAAAAATTAATTGATAAACATAGATAACTAATTGATAAATAATTTATGTTTAGTACATTTATGGAACCACTGAAAAATTTTTTTTTCTTTTTATGTCATATAGGAGCCAAACAAACATTCGGGTCACCTGTTGTTAAGCGATCACCGCCGTTCATGGACACTAGCAGCCCCACAGGAATCGCAAGTGCGTTGCCAGCCTGTGTTTGTGGGAATGTGGGAATGGAGAGAAAGGGGGAAGGGAAGGAAGAGGAGAGGGGAGGGGAGATGGGTCTCCGGCGCTCTCACTGACCGAACGAAACGCAACAATGTAAGCACCGTTAATTCACGTCGGTTTTCTGTGGGAGGGTGGTGCTACCCCGGACGAGCCGACCCATTCAGGATGAAACTAATAATAGCTTCAGCGTGGCTCTACCACTACTAGATTACTTTATTCTCTTTGGTTTTATTGGATGTCGACATTTTGAGGTGACAGGAATGCTTTTACTTTATGTCATTTGGCTTCATGTTGTCATTAGAGAAAAGCAATATTACCAAAGTCAAAGTCGATATTATAATGTTTATTATTTTTATGGGGAACTCACTTCAAATGATGATTTCATAAAAATGATGAATAATGCTTTGTATAATCAAAATAAGGATTTTGTTCATAAAAGTAATCCATGGTTTAGACCTCCGCAGTTACAATGTGCAGTTCAACCTAATGTAGCAACAAAAATAAATTTATTTTCAAAAGCTAATGATAGTTTTAAAAATGTCTTGGATTCATCATTTGAATGTATTGTGCATCCATTACTTTTCCAAACGATGATACTGAGCATATCACTATTTCTCATAATGAACAGACTACATTTAATTCAACATCATCCAGAAATACCACCCACTCAATGTGTCATGTAAAATTGATCGAAAATTGTGTCATGGGTTGCGATAAATTACTTTATTTTCGTAAAGTTATATTTACTTAGATTTTGAGAGCTTTACCACCTGGTTTTTGTTTCAAATTTACAATTAATTCCGATTTTCACTTACACATTTTTTTTATGTTTATATAATTCAAGATCATGGTAAATGGCAAATAACTGAGTAGCCATAATGAAAAAACGAGTATAGAAGGTATTATTCCCTTTGACAAAAGAACCCTAATAAGGTTCAAAGTTTAGAAAATCAATGAACTATAGTCGAATGTCGACCACTGGGCGCCCACTAGTTTAAATAAACATGTAAATGTTACAACAGTATAGTATCTGAGGTGTAATGGACTGTCTGCTAAGACTTTGCCGACCGACCTTATAAAAGTGGTAAAGTCTCATGAGAAATAGCTGATGATCCGTAACCTCTCATCAGTGGCTCCTAGTAGCTGTTCTGCACACAGTAGACCACCAAACAGTGACCATCACTTTTCTAGGGGTAAGTTTTCGTTTAGAGCATTGTTTAGGTGCTGAACCAGGATCCAACCAACTTGCTGAGCGCTTGTGGTTATCAAACAGAATCCATTTTTCAACGCAGGTAACAACGCGGTTTAAAATTCCTTCATTTGTGTATCTGTTGAGCAGTGCAAGGCACGTCTCGACGCGTACTTCGCGCTGGCAATCATTGAGTTCGTGGAGCACCCATTTGTCAAGTTTTTTACCTTACCAATTTAACGCAAATGAACCAATATTGTTTTGACACTAACGTCGAAAACTGCTGTTAATTCAGCCGTAGATTGTGTATCATCAGCTTCCACAATTGCCTTTAATTCGTCATTCTCGACCAAAGTATTCGGACGTCCGCGAGTTTCATTTTTCAGGTCGAAATTCCCAGAACGGAAGCGAGCAAACCAATAACAGGTGGTGCGTTGATTTGTAGTGTTAGCTCCGTCAACGTCGTTGAAGTTGCGTGCCGCTTGTGCCACGTTGCTGCCACGACGGTACTCATATTCCATAATTACTCGAATTTTTAACGTATCCATGATGAGAGGAAAGATTGAAATGTGACGAAAATGTAACACTAATCAGTAAACAAATTACTACTTTGGAAAAAGAATTCCATGTTTTTGAAATAAAATTAATTTGAAATTCGAATTCTTAGCGAAACAAAAATTATTTTGATTTGAAATGGCCAGTACTGCAGAACGGCAATTTCATAGGTTAAAGACCTATTATATGCTGCATAACAGACCAAGATCGTCGCTGTAGTCGAAATTTCGAATTCGAAAAATTCGGATTTTTTAAAGGCCGGCAACGCACTTTTGACTTTCCCGGTGTTGCAAGTGTCTATGGACGGCGGTGATCACATACCATCGGGTGACCGTCTGTTCATTTGTCCCCAATAATATAAAAAAAAAGGCTATGAAGATTATTATTATCATTATTAGTATAGTATCTTATTAAACAAGAACAAAATTGCAGTGGAAAGGATATACTTTGAGACAAGTATAAAAGTAACATCTATAACTGAAGTCGAGGAGTAATAGGTTAGTTTGATATGAGCATGTCAAGAGGAGAGACTAGTATTTATATAACCAAAGGAAAGTGGTAGAGCCACGCTGAATCTATTACTGGTTTATCACCCGATCCACAGAAAACCAACGTGAAGTAACAGTGCTTGCATTGTTGCGTTCCGTTCGGTGAGTGAGGGTGCCGGTGGCTTACCTTTCCTCATTTTCCCCCTCTCCTCTTCCCTTACTCCCCCACAACACAGACTGGCAACGCACCTGTGACTCCCCAGATGTTGTAAGAATCTATGGACGGTGGTGATCACTTAATATCAGGTGACCCACCTGTTTGTTTGCCTCCTATGATATAAAATAAAATTAAATACAAATGTGGATGGATATACTAGTAAAGAATGATTAAAGAAAGCGTGAATGGGTTGTACAAAGCAGGAAATGTCTGAACGGTGTGAATATTGAGTTGACAGAAGAAAGTGGAAGAGGAAAAGATATGATGATGACTCTGCGTAGCTCTATAAGAAGATAATTAGTTCGTAAGTCGTTAGTACAGAACATAAAAGAACTTAGTAAATTTACTAACATGACGAAAATTACAAGTAATAATGATACGAGTACAACTGATAATGATAAGAGAGTAACTAACAATGATACAACAATAACTGCCGAGTGCCGCAAGCGCTCGCGTTAGTAGTCCAGTGAAGCTATGAAGACCTTTATAGGACAATAGCGTAGTCAGTTAAAAAAATAAAATAAAATAAAAACACAATAATAACTAATAATGCTACAAGTACAACTAATACTGATAAGTGTAAAACTAATAATGGTATAAGTATAACTAATGATGATACAAGTACAACCAATACTGATACGTGTAAAACTAATAATGATATAAGTATAACTAATGATATACGAATACAACTAATATTGATACGAGTACAACTAATAGTGATACAAATATAATTAAAAATGCAAAATGTGGCCTTTATTTCAGTTCTAAGTGTACATTGCAACAGAACACTAGCTTCGTTACCGCTAACAATTTTTATATTTGCTGTGGTTCCAGTATGTTTCGGATAAAGGTATGTGTCCAGTTTATATTTTCTAAAGTTCTCTTCAATTTTTAGGTCCTATATTTGAAACAGATTCAAATCTGTCCAGTCTGGACGCAGAAATTATTTAATGAATTAAAAGGAAGTAAATTAGAATTGATATAGATTTTTTTTTGAGGTTGTTTTTTCTCTTGAGACCTTCTGCTGCACGTTAGCGCTAGCCCAAAGTAACTATTCCACGCGAACGAAGTCACGGGCAGAGGCTAGTTTGTTATATAGTAGCAATCAGCTAACTTACATGAACCAAATACCTTCAATCAATTAATCAATTGAAAATTCTACTGGGTAGAATTTCACGTTCAGATACGACATCTGAGACTGGATTCTAATCTTAAATATTAGTAGATACGAGGTCTGAAACTGTGAAGTCAAATCTTACATACTAGCAGAAACGAGACCTGAAACTGCGAAGTCAAATCTTAAATATTAGCAGATACGAGATCTGAGACTGCGGAGTCCAATCTTAAATACTAGCAGATACGAGATCTGAGACTGAGGATTCAAAT
>JACEII010000063.1:2608429-2626153 GCA_014332785.1 Antheraea mylitta | reverse complement strand
GGCGAGTGCTCCGACGAGTTATTTAATTTAATCCCTTCCTCCCCTTTCCACAACCGAACTACACGCACTGGGCTCCGTAGCCACAGTTTCACGGTAAATTGTATCTGGGCAAGAACTAAAAATTTCGCATCGTCATATCTTCGCCGTAACGTGAAACTGTGGAACAATCTCCCGGCCAGTGTGTTCCCTTCTTCCTATGACATGGGATCCTTCAAGCGTAACGTAAAGAGACACACAGGCTGGCATGACAGCGGCGACCGGTGATGGATAATCTGTCTGAAGGTTGCTGATGTTTTTGGATTGTACTATGCTTACCATCAGGCATAGTGCAGTCACTTTGTCGTGCTACAATAAACAAAAATATATTGATAAACTTTTGATTATCCTTTTTAGCAATATTACTAACTACCGACATCGACGGCGAGGTACTGACACCTTCCAGAAAATCAATTGATAATGTTGTCATATCTGAATACAAATACAGTAGAGAACAGAAATTATTGGTGACCTGTAAAAAGCCTGAAATTACAAAGGGAATCGTGGAACTATCTCTACCTGAATCAAATGATCAAAGTATTGGTAAGTGAAAAGACATCTGTTAATCCAAAATATATATATATATATATATACTAATATTATAAAGAGGTAAAGTTTGTAAGTTTGTGAGTTTGTGACGTTGTAGGGGGTAATCTCAGGAACTACTAATCCGATTTGAAAAATTGTTACATTGTTATATAGCTCATTTATCGAGGATGGTTATAGGCTATATATCATCACACTAAGACCAATAAGAGCGGAGCAACAATGAAGAATGTTTAAAAATCGTTCTTTTCCTCTTGAGAGCTTTCGCTGCATATGAGTTAGCCCAAATTAACTATGTACACGCGAATAAAGTCACGGACAGAGGCTAGTCTATACATATAATAAGAATGTAAATCCAATATGTCTGTACTTTTTCGATTTTCGTGAAAAAAATATTATTTGTGTCTAGAGATATTGTTAAAATGAATAAGAAAAACATTAAATAAACCAACTATCGCCATCTATGATTTACATGTGTAAACTTAATATTATGTCATACTGTGGTATATAATAAATCTTTCTTTCCGCTTCGTCATCCTGCCAAGTACAAAACGGTTGTTTTATTTCTCTCACCGATTATAAATTATAACAGATATGTAATAGAATATATTTTGATGATTTTTAGAAAGGTCTTGTTTCTAAAGTAATAAGTTCACAATAAAACCTCAGCAAGAAAATCATAAAGCATATCCTCAGGAGCAACTAATTTTTTGTTTCATTAAAATCCGTCCACTCTATCAGAAGTTATTGTAATTTGAATGGTAACTGGAGTTAAGTACGAGAGAAGAGTAGTAATCTATACTAATATTATAAAGAGGTAAAGTTTGTGAGTTTGTGAGGTTGTAAGTTTGTGAGGTTGTAAGGGGTAATCTCAAGAACTACTAAACCGATTTTGAAAATTATTCTACTAATAGAAATCCACGTTATTTGTGAGTGTCATAGGTGTGTGAGGGCATATTAACCCGAAAAATGAACTTTTTTTGCTGTAGTCGGCTTTGAAAAACAAATCTGAGGAAACGGTCGAACGAAAATGTTTCTTACGAACGCAGCCTTAATGATGAGAGATATATGATTGAGTTCTAGAGGAAAGTTGTAGAGCTTGATAATGCCTACAAAAAAGTTACCGACAGCATATGTCTAACTTTTATATTTAAGTGACAAATAGTAGTTTCTTTAAAATTAAAAAAAAATAATAAAAAAAAATTCAAACTGACTACGCTATTATAAACGCTCAGCTGATTTTATTCAAGTAACACGCTCAAGGGTGCAGGGCACACCTCGGCTTGGGCTGTTACCGAGGAAAACCCGATCTGAGCTATCTAAACTATTCTAAATTGCATGATTTCAATGATTCAATTAAAAATTGCATGATTCAGAAACACAACATGTATATCGGAATGAAAAACATTTAAATCGTTAAGTGATGTTTATTGTTCATATTATCAACAACAATTATGAATTCTCATCAATATGTAATGATTTAATAGCTGAGCCACATCAACGCGTGGCCGAGCCAGTTGGTTAGTATATTTACAAAAGTATTGTCATGTTGATGACCTGTATTTCTCTTTATATTTTAGATTCTAAACTCCTCATGTTTACTTCAAACTTGACAGTAATCAATCCTCGGGTACTGGGACAATATTTCTCGATAAAATGCATACTATATGACCACAATGATATACTGGAGGTATATGACATATATTTTGCTCCGAAGAGAGATCCAAATGGTATTAATTCTTATTATATACTTACTTTCTATGTTTGAAGTTAAATTATTTATAGCATGGCAGGAAAAAGTTTTAGTTACGCGTTGTACGATAAACGTAAAGTGTTTATTTGTGTGTATGTTTAAGTATATATGTATTTCTGTGTGTATACGAAAATGAGTATAGTTAAGTATTTATACTACGAGACTTCGTACATACTTTATGAGCATTTTCATCTCATGTATATACCAGGTGAAAGGTTAGACACTCGCAGTATTCTAGGATGTGACACTTCATTATCATATTAAGCATACAAAATAATAATATTAAAACAAATACTAAAAAACAACCAAGAAAAGCTAAGTTACAGGTTGTTCTAACACTTTCAAAAGTATAGCTACAAGTGTGTAAATAAAATAATAAGCCTAAGTGCAGTGATCGGTGCCAAAAGCTACAATGGGCGACCCGGAGTTAATAACTTTCGATGTATATTAAAACAGGCAGAGAAGTTGAGGAGTAATCGGTTAGCATGGTATGGGCATGTCATGAGGAGAGATGAAAACCATGTAACTAGAAGAGTGTTGAGTATGATAGTGAACGGATATAAGAGTAGAGGAAGACCGAAAAAGGTATGGATGGACTGTGTGAAAAATGATACGACATCTGACAGGAGACAATGGAAAAAGAAAACATGTTGTGCCGACCCTACTTAGGTGGGACAAGGGTGATGATGATGATATAGTAAAACGAGCAATAAGCCCTTTTGTTTTGTTTCTGACGTTTCCACGTTCCCTTTCAAATGAAAGTGAAATCATCTGACGGTCACTGACACTGTGCTTTGACATAGACGCGTAGAGAATTGTGTGTATTTTTTGTATTTTTCTAGATAATTTGGACAATTATTAAGCACCTATTTTTTAATTGATATAGAACGAGAATCGAGTGTCGAGTGTCCTCTAGAAATATTGCTACTTTACAAACAGTCACCTGGTATAGGTCTTCTGTCCATGTGTACGTGATTAAATTCTTGCTAAATGGCTGGAGTGATTTTTATGAAATTTGTTGTGTGCGTTTCGGTGGATTCGAGAGTTGTTTAGCAATAGTTTAGTAATTCGCAATCAGACCCGGTAGGTGACGCTACGATCTGAGTCTAGGATATTTTTTATTATCAGGTTAGGCCAACGTCCGTCGGACCTGGTAGTATATATATAATGTAATACATATAAGCCAAAGAAGTATCACTTCCTCCGCTTGTACACACAGATACACACACTGTTTATTTTTTTGTACGATTTGTTTTATGAGATATATACACCGGATTGTTTAAAGAGTGACAACCTGCAATCGTGTGATAGTTCAGGATCACATAAAACATATCAAATAATAATATCACAACAAACACTAATAAACAACAAAGATAACCTTAGTTAAAATTTGTTCTAAGACTGTCAAAAGCTTAAACGTAATAAGCTTAGGTGCAATGATCGGTGCCGAAAGTTGCAAGGGGCGACCCGGAGTTAATTACCTTTCATACTAAAACGGACAATAAACCCTTTTGTTTTGTTCGTGACACTTCTACATTCATTTTCAATTGAAAGTGAAATAACCCAATGGTTATTGACACTGTGATATGACATAAACGCGGAGTTTTTTGGGGGGATTTTAGTGTATGCAGTGGATTTTATATTTTATTCATGATCTCGTGTTATTTGACTCTATATTTTGTAAATTTGTTGCTATTTTACGTAATATAGTTAATTTATTGTGCCTAAGTGAAGTGAATGGAAAATAATACAACGGAGCATGAAATTCTGAGATGCCACAAAAACTCCCTGGAAGGTTTTAACAAGGGATCCACCATCTTGTTAGAATATTGATTCACACGACGCTTAATATTGAAATGATCGTAGGACGCTTGTAATATTATTGACTACGCGACTACGGCATTAATAATCTGAAAGATTAATTGCCAAAAATTAAATTAAAAAAAAATCATAGACGCGTAGGGGATTGCGTATAATTTTCGTATTTTGCTAAATAATTAGGTAAAATATTAAGCACCTATTTTTTAATTGATTTAGAAAGAGAATCGAGTATAATGTATTCTCCATAAACATTGATACCGTCTAAACTTTCAGCCTGTATTAAGCAAAGACTGTACTATACTAAAATGGGACAGAGCGACAGTTCAGATAATCTATCCATAAATAAAGATTTTTTTAAACATGATTTCAGAAATAGACGTGGAGGGACTGCAGATAAGTAATATAATCGAATACAAGGATGATAACAAATATATGTACTACAAGTATACAGATTATGAACTTATATATATGAAATGTTCAATGGTTTGCTCGCATGATTTTTGTAGTATGGACATGTCGTATAACGGTAAAATTATACTTATCTTGTTGTTTTCCTACCTACCTACCTAAACCTATTGTTTATTTTCGTCGACTAGGAATGACAAGTCGTAGTGGTCTTGTGGTTTGAACCCTGGCAGATACCAATTAATTTTACGGAATTAACGTACATTTACTAATGTTAAATTGGTAACAATATTAGTTGACGGTGAAAGGATACATCGCGAGGAAACCGGAATATGAGAAATCTTAATGCTACTGTATGTGGGAAAATATAGAACTTTGTTTTTTTCTCGAAGTTTGAAATCGCAAATACGTAATATACGTAATACGTAATTGCAATACGTCGTGTGCTGGCGTAGCGATTATGCCCATACCTTCCTTCGGGAAGAGATATATGGGGCTTATGCGGGCCTCGTACAGGATGATGATGAAATGATGAGAAAATCTATTAATCCATCGACTGATTTTTTAAGACCCAGAGCTCAAAATGGGGATGTTGCTCAAGTTTTAAATTTTTTTTTCAATTTCACGATATTAATACTTGCGTGTTACGATAGAAGTTAAACTTTTATATTACAAGAAAACATTTTAGCATATTTTATTATATACATAGTGCAGATATAGTGGTAGTTATTTTATAGGTAGTTAGTTTTCTTGCAATCTGCGAGGGCAACTCCTGTTCCCCCCCTCGTCTTGTCATCCTTAACATATCGCTTGAGGGCGCTGCGTCAATGCCGCCATTATAATCGTGCGCGCCGTGATATTAGTCTGCAACGCGCCGCTATTCAAAAACGCTCTGTGTCGCGAACTGATACGCAGGCCACATCGCGAGTGAAAATACGTATATTTTGTGACCCACATACGGACGCTATACCGTAATTATTCGGCACTGTGAAATAAAATTTGCTCCAGCGCACATCTGTCAAGTAAATATGTATGTATGTTTTCTCATTCCCAGCTCAATTGATTATATACCTTTGAATACCGCGATTGAGAGTGTATCCCTTATATTCTTACCCTCGCAAACCGGTAACAATACAGTTTACATCTCTCCCTACATTAAAACCGCAACAATGGAGCTGAAGAGACCAATGATTTGACCACACTTGTCAAGCTACCGACAATATCATGGTCCTATTTCCTACATATAGAAATAAGTTATCACTGAAAATATGTATTTTAGGGAAGAAGGTAAATAGCTCACAATGGATGTTCAATAAGAGAATTGACCTGATACATTCATTTCTTCTGACACCTGCTGAAAATTCCTCCGTGATCGAGTGTACTGCATATCATGATCGAAGAGCAGACGGAGCATCCCGATTCAAATTTATATATGTAACATTGCTGTACGTAAAGGAAAAAATAGAACAATCAAAGATGACTTTACAGCCTAATGGATGTTTTGGTAAGTGTGTTGTATTATATGTTACACTTTATTAGCAGTCCCGGTGGACGTTCTCCCACCCTGATAATAAGAAAAAATTTGACTAAAATATATAGGTAAATCTTCCTCAAAAGTCAATTTTATCTACTGGTGAAAACTGCATGAAAATCTGTTCAGTAGTTTTGAGTTTATCGCGAACGGACAGACAGACAGACGTGGTAGAGACTGCAACGGGCCGCTATACAAGAAAATTCTGTGTCGCGAACAAGTACGCAAGCTACTGCGCGAATGAAAATATGTATATTTTGTGACCCGATTCGGACGCTATACCGTTATTATTCGGCACTGTGAAATAATGATTCCTCCGCCGTTTTTGTTTTCCCCCCAGCTCAATCGGTTGTATACTTCTGAATCCCGCGATTGAGCATGTGTTCCTTTATTTTCTTGCTCTCGCAGACCTCTATTAATACAATCCACATATCTTCTTATATAAAAACCGCATTAATGGAGGTGAAGTAACAAATGATTTGACCACACTACCGACCACTTTCCTTCCCATGTTACTTCATTCTATATTATACGATATTAGCAGTGTTTTACGTAATATCGTTCGGTTATTGTGCACAAGTTAAGTGAATGGGATATAATACCACGGAGCATGAATTCTGTCTTGCCACAAATACTGGAAAATTCTAACAAGACAGCTACCATATTGTTTTATTTTTATATCAAAGTAGGCAAACGAACTGGTGGGTCACGTGATGTTAAGTGATCACCACCGTCCATAGACACCAGCGACATCAGGAAAGTCGCAAGTGCGTTGCCAGCCTGTATATGGGAGAGGGCAGGGGAAGGAAAGGGAAAGGAGGAAAGAGGAAGGTAGGTGGGCCTCCGGCGCTCTCACTGACCGAACGAAACACAACAATGCAAGCACTGTTATTTCACGTCGGTTTTCTTTGAGAGGGGTGGTACTACCCCGGACGAGCCGACCCACGTATCATCAGGTGACCCGATCGTTTGCTTTTTATGATATAAAAAAGTCCAATGTAATGATGATGAATACACTAATCTTTTTTCCAAATCCTATAGATCCGGCTACGGGCGCGAATGTCAACTGCACTATATCGAATACGCTACCGACAATTCTTTTAGCAAATTCATCGCAATCGTCAACAGCATCAGAATCATCAAGTAATATATCAAAAATATTATGTAAACTACTACGCAATAAACGCACTAGTTGCGATGTGAAATAAAAATTACACGGGAAAAAATCCGCAATAGATGGGACGCGCGCTGCGGTAGAATATCCGTTTAGTCTAAGAGCCAGGGAATGCCAGTTATATTGATATTTATTACTTAATTTATTTATAACGATTTTACAATTTTTTTAAGTTTCTTAAATAAACAATATAATTTTGCTATTTTCTTTTTTTAGCAAATAATACAAATGAATGTGTCTACCATGATAATACTTTATCAAATCGAAAGATAGGTCTTGATGAACTGCAAAAGACCTAATCCAGTATCTCAGTTCCATCTACTTGGATTTATATTGCCTCGCGCTCGCGCCTATACCTAGCGTATGTTTGTCTGGCGAGGGGTTAGAACTGTGAGAACTGAATTTATATTTTGTAGAACTTTGTTATCTGCCAAAGCCACTATGACCCAAGTTCATAGTAGCTTATCGTTCTTAACCTATATTAGAAGCATACATTGAAAACCTTTTGAAAAAAATAAGGAAAGCCTGGCAGCAGTCACAGGCTCTTGGTTTACAAGTTTTACCCTTCGTATTTATTTTTAAAACTCGCAACGCATTCTGGCTTCGCAAATATAAAATAATAATAATAATAACTGAGTGATTCTTAATAGAGACATTAAATATTTTATTACTAAATTAAATTTTTGTAGGTATTCTTAAGTTACATATGGTTTAGCTAGCGTTATCAATGAGAGTATTCCAAAATTCCTTACATCATTAGAATACGTACACAATCTCCTTATCTACATTACGCAGCAACGACATTCCTTTACCGTTATTCGAGTTTTACTGCGATAATTTACGGTTTCATTTCCGCACCTATCGAATCTAGATCCAGTGCGGAATTTTACCCGCAATGCGCGCGGTTCCATACAATTACATAAGTTACAAATTTTTTGGAAAAAAAGTATGTAAAAAAAACGCAGTGCGCGCGGGCGCTAAGAAAGAAAATCGCAAAGTACAACGGGCGTGCTTTAAACGAAATTCCTATAGACTTATTTCAATAAGGTGACAATAATACATGATTTAACAAAGTCCTTTTATACAAATGAAATCGTGTAATTTCAGAATCGTCTGCATGGTTAATCGCCTTTGAGATAATTCTTGTTCAGGCTACAATAGTTTTAATCGTGTGTCTCGCGTGTGTGTGCCACCGGAGATCAAAGCAAAAGTTACAAAGTCCTCAACTACCAATTTCGGAGTCACTGGAGCTGCAAAACTACCCAAGCGTAAGTTTGACCCATTAATGTATGATATTATTTTTAATTGAAAACTTTTTCAGGCCCGTCGAGCGGTAGTTTTGGCACTGAGTTAAAGTTATGATTTCGCGTCATGAGATGCTACGTTGCTATGAGCTGACGTATCGAGCTTGTTCGGCTTGCGTAAGACCAGCCTCGCGTAGTATAAAGCCCTGTGTATATGGTATTATGATATTTTGCAGCTCAACATACATAGTAGGTGGTAAAGCTACGTTAAAGCTATAGTCCGGTAAAGCTGTTAAGACCTTGCTGGGTCAATAGCGTAGTCATTTCAAAAAAAAAAAAAAAAACGTTGAAGCTATAACTGGATTCAACATGAATCGGTCTGCTCGTCCGGGGTGGTACTACCCCCTCTCACAGAAAACCGACGTGAAGTAACAGTGTTTGCATTGTTGCATTTCGTTCGGTTATTGAGAGCGCCGGAAGACCACCTCCCTTCCTCTTTTCCCTTTTCCCCTGCCCATATACAGGCTGGCAACGCACTTGCGACTCTTATATCACAAGTGTCTAATTTTTGTTTGCCTTCTTTGATATAAAAAAAAAAACGTTTGATTGATTAATACACCTTATAAAAATGTATGTAATTATTGCTCCGAGTGCAAATATATATGAAAACCAAATGTTAATAATATCAACAAACAAATTCTTAAATTTAAATATAGTCATTCACACTATAATAATATAAAAATTCAAAAGATAACAATCATTTCATTCTTTCGAGTTTTCATTTCTGTGGGAAACGCAACATTGAAAATACTAACTATTACTTGACGTCGGTGTTTCTGTATGTCGTGTGGTACTACTCCGGATGAGCCGATTTATTCATGCTAAAAAAAGTAATAGCTTCAGCGTGGCTCTACCACCTACCGAATATATATGTTGATGAGCGAATTGATATATTTCTACAGCACAACAACGAACATGAATACGAAGAAATCCAGGAAACGATGACACGTCCAGTAAATCCTGACCTACGCCAACTCAGCTTCATTCCAGATATGAAACTCGACCCAAAAAACGGTCGACTAATTGTAAACGGGAAGGTTATAGATTTACAGTAAGTCTATTCTTTAATCTAGCTGGCTTTGACAATCAAGTATTTATTGCTAATCACTACGTAATATTATAAGACAAAGTCCTCCACCGCGTCTGTCTGTTTGTTCGCGAGAAACCCAAAAACTACTGAACGGATTTCCATGCCGTTTTCACCAATAGATATAGTGATTCAGGAGGAAGCGTTACGTATATAATTTGTTCAGTGTTTGTGGAAATTACTTGAAAGATAACAATAATTGTTGGAAGTGTCGGAAAGAGTCAAGCCGGTGGGAGGTTTCGTCGGAAACGTTGCCTAATCTCTCTGAGATATAACAAAACAAGATAATAAAAGAAGCAGACGAAGACGCGGGTATCAGCTAGTTACTAAAAAAAATTGAGCCGTCACGGGACGCTTAACAGATGTGAAACAACGAAATTGTTTTGTATAAATCATATACATAAACTAGACTGCCCGCGACCTCAACCGCGTGGAATAGTTACTATGGGCTAACGCTAACATCCAGCGAAAGTTCTAAAGAAAAAAACCTCGATTTTGAAACGTTCTTCATTAGTGCTCCGCTCTTATTGATCTTAGCGTGATGACATATAGCCTATAACCTTCCTCGATCTATTAGCTATATATCACTGAAGAGTTAGTCAAATCGAACCAGTAGTTCCTGAGATTATCCCCTACATCTTCACAAACTTTACCTCTTTATACGTAATTTTAGTATAGAAGAACAGATTACGACAGAAATCAGCTATAGAAAAGATAAAGCAATTACAAATTTGTTCCATAAAATAATAACTTTTTATTTATTTTATTACATAAATATTCATTTTTATTAAATACCAAAATTCAACTAGGCACAGTCGCGGTGTGTTTGGCGGCATTTATCAGTAGGCATTAGATCGTCAGCGCGTGCCTTATAACACTAATAGAACGAGTGGCCAACAAAAGAGTTTGAATCTTATGTATATACCGATAGGGTTGCAAATGTTTTTGAGTATTTCGTTAATAGTGCAAACCTCGTGTTTTGCGTCGCCACGCGAACAATCAGGTTTTCCCTCCGCCTATACATATTTCACATTAATAATTTATAGTGCATTGAAAGATTTTAATGTGTAATATTTAATAGTGGTTGTGATTGAGTTGTGTCTCCAGTGGACTATAAATCCGATGTCTGCAGGTTCTAACCGTGATATGTGCCAAAGATTTTTTTCTGAATTCGAGTACATTTACTAATGTTAGATTGGTAACAGTATCTGTTGACGGTGAAAGAAAACATCATTAGGTAACCTGCACCTGAAAATGTTCTTGTTGGTACACTGTGTGTGTAAAATAAAATCGCAGATACGTTGATTATAAAAAAAAAAATCCTTCACAAATTATATACTAAACGCTTCCTCATAAGTCACTTCATCTACTGGTGAAAACTGTATGAAAATCCATTCAGTACTTTGCATTTATCGCGAACAGACAGACAGATAGACAGACTTGGTAAGGGACGTTATTTTATACTGTGTAATAATATGTCAAAAAGTCAATTAGATAAGAGATCTTTGGCGGTTCCTTTCGGTGAGTGGGTTGTTTGTCCTAACCGATCGTAGTTTTGACGTTCCTAAGAGCTTCCTTAGGGCCTAAAAATTGGGAAAAATAAATAGTCCAGCTATTAAGTGTAGATTGTCTGCACTAGACCAACTTCAGTTGCGGTGGTGTTGATATGTAATTCGTCCAAGGCAATGTGATTGATATCGTCCGTTTCGGTTAGTATAGATCTGCGAAACAGACGCGGTGGCGTTAACACTTAAGTGCTATTTAATTTTATTATAATAAATTGTATTATTCACAATTACAGGAAATTGGTTGGAGAGTCTGAGTATGTGGAAATTAAATAGACTATTTTAACTTCTGAGCCGTGCGTCTATTGAAACAGGAGACTGAAAGGAACAAAAATATTGTAACCTCAAAATGCTTGAAATTTTAGTAAATGTATAGTTACTCAAAAAGTTGTTTGTTACTCCTAAGAATGATGAAGTACCATTGAAACTTATACGATGGCAAATTTGAAAAGTTTACTGTACGTACTATATAACTTATCTATATATATAGTAAAAATGTAAATCTAGTGTCTGTACTTTTTCGATTTTCGTAAAAAAAATGTTGCAGATGTCTCGGAATAAGAAATAAAGTATATTTCTACCATTTTTAGAAATATCTGTCTGTTTGTTTCTATGAACATCATTGCTAAAGAACTGGGTTCACAATAAAACTATACCAAGAAAATCTAGTACGGTGAAGTGTTAAAGGCCTTGTAAGGCCAATAGCATAGTCAGATTAAAAAAAATCAAGAAAATCATAAAAGTAAGAGTAAGTTAAGTAGTAGTCAAGAGTAAGTTAGTCTTTATTTTGTAAAAATTGTTACGGATAGCGAACATATGCAAGACATTAAGTGACATTGAATAGTTTTAAATATTGAATAGGAATAGGATGTGAAAGCGCGTAGATTTATTACCCTTTAGTTGCAGTACATATTGTATTAGTTTGTAGAAACACAGTGTTAGCAATAAGTTATATGGACAATAAGGAAAGAAGTTTTGGGGTGTAAGGGGTGTCGCGTAACATCTTAAGACTTGAGACACCCAAGCCAACCTCACCTGCACGTGGTGCACCCTGCTGATCAACGAACGAGGCAATGGCGAAAGCGGGGTGGTAGGGTTTTACAGCCTGACTGGGTCGCAACCACCATGTATTTGACGAAAAAGCCCGTCATAGTGACTGGGTTCTGCGCGTCGCGTTTCGGGATCAGCCTGTGCATATCCAGTATCGGGTGACTTTCGTCATTATGGCGATATAATGACAAACATTATGGCCGGTATGACAGCGGCGACCGGCGATGGATAATCTGTCTCACGGTGATTGCCGATGTTTTTGGATTGTACTATGCTTAACATCAGGCGTAATGCAGTTACAATGTCGTGCTTCAATAAAAAAAAAAAAAAAAACTTAGTTTATTAGGAATAAGTATTGTTTTAAACTGTGCAAGATGTAATAAATCTATGTCAATGCCAAGGTCTAGGGAAATAATGACAAAAGAACGAATTCATGGGCCTTATTTCTCAAACGTGCGCATCCTAGGGGGTCTCGGTCGAGCTGATTTCGATGTTATGCGGGCCACACGCATAGAGCACGTGTATAGGCCCATTACAACTGCGAGACCCTTAAATAAGGAACATGAACTTGTTCTAAAACAGTAACATCATAGACTCTGATCTGAACGGTCACCGAGTAGACTCTGAACTATAGAATTTATTCGGAATATTGACACGACAGAGTCTAATAAGACCGGAAAATTGTTTGAGTGGCTGCACTAATATATTATTAGTATTATATATTGGTCCTTCGTGAGTCGGATAAAGAAAGCTTCATCAATTATATTCGTAATAATAATATTATAAGAACTTGTGTTAATAAAATACATTATACAAATATTACGGATAGAGGTAATTTACGACCACCTCAATATTATATTCGCAACAAAAATCTTTCCGTTCTATCAAAAGTTATTGTAATTTGAATAGCAGTTCGAGTTAAAAGACAAGTAGTAATCTATACCGATTATTCCGGTGAAGCTGTGAAGGCCTTACTAGGCCTATAGCGTAGACAGTTCGAAAAAAAAAATGTATACTGATATTATAAATCTGAAGTTTCTTTGTTTTGTTGAACGCGCTAATCTCTCTTTCAGTGTTGGATAGCTCATTTATCGAGGAAGGCTATAGGTTATATATCATTATGCTAAGACCAATAGGAGTGCAGCACAAATGGTTATTTTTTTTCCTTTTGAGAGCTTCCGCCGCGTGTCAGCGTTAGCTGAAAGTGACTAATTCATGTAGACGAAGTCGTAGTCCGTTGAAGCTGTTAAGACCTCTTGCTAAGTCAATAATGTAGTCAGAACGAAAAAAAACGGAAGAAGTCGCGAGTAGAACCTAGTATTATAATAGGTCTTTACCTATGAAATTGCCGTTCTTCAGTACTGGTCATTTCAAATCAAAATAATTTTTGTTTGGCTAAGAATTCTAATTTCAAATTAATTTTATTTTAAAAACATGGAATTATTTTTCCAAAAGAAGTCATTTGTCTATTGATTAGTGTTACATTTTCATCGCATTTCAATCTCATGTCATCATGGATACGTTAAAAATTCGAGTACTTATGGAATACAAGTATCGTCGTGGCAGCAACGCGGCACAAGCGGCACGCTACATCAACGACGTTTACGGAGCTAACACTACAAACCAACGAACGAATTAAAGGCGATTGTGGAAGCTGATGATACACAATCTACGGCTGATTTAGCAGCAGCTTTCGACGTTAGCGTCAAAACAATATTGGTCTATTTGCGTCAAATTGGCAAGGTAAAAAAGCTTAACAAATGGGTGCCCCACGAACTCAATGATCGCCAGCGCGAAGTACGTGTCGAGAGCATTCCACTGCTCAACAGACACACAAATGAAGGAATTTTTAATCGCATTGTTACCTGCGATGAAAAATGCGATTCTGTTTGATAACCGCAAGCGCTCACTAAGTTGATTGGATTCTGGTTCAGCAACTAAACAATGCCCTAAACGAAAACTTACCCCTAGAAAAGTGATGGTCACTGTTTGGTAGTCTAGCGCCGGTGTGACTCATCACAACTTCTTACCAAACGGGGTGAGCATTACTGCAGATGTATACTGTGATGAACTGAACACAATGATGGAGAAGCGGGCACATCTCCAACCAGCATTGGTCAATCGCTCGTCTCCGCTGCTCCTGCACGACAACGCGCGACCTCATACTGTACAGCAGACGGTTTGTTGAGTTGCAAGAACTGGGGTTGGAAGTTCTTCGTCATCCACCCTACTCACCAGACCTTGCGCCTACAGCCTACTACTTTTTCCAGAATTCGGATAACTCCTAGGCGGGAAAAAAATTCAATACCCGAGAGGCAGTACAAAATGCCTTTGAAGAATTTGTTGCCTCCTTTCCTGCTGATTTATATAAGAAGGGCATCAATAAACTGCCACTGCGTTAGCAAAGATGCATTGATTGCATGTGTGATTACTTCAATTAATACAAATAAAAAAATTCATGAAAAAAAATCGTTTAAATTTTTTCATACAAAACGGCAATTTCATAGGTAAAGACCTAATATAACATTGGATTTTTGCAAAGTAGGGCCATCTTCAATCAAATATGGAAGTAGTTAATCATCTCGATGTGTGTTGATTCAATTTTTTCTATTTAGATAAAAATTAAATAATTTATAATAAATAAAAACAGTAGTAAGTTATCGATTTTCAAATAATCGATGCTCTAGACCTCGATTTTTTTTTAGATTTCTAGATTTCACAGATTGATTTAAAAATCAATTTTCTTTTTGTGAAGAACTGTCCACTCTAGTTGTTAAGTCCGTATCGAGAGTGGTATAGATTTTCTTTTTGCGAAGAATTGTCATCTCTAATTGTTACGTCCGTACCGCGTGTGGTATAGATTTTCTTATTGCGAAGAATTGTCGTCTCTAATTGTTACATCCGTATCGAGTGTAGTAAAGATTTTCTTTTTGCGAAGAATTATCATCTCTAATTGTTACGTCCGTACCGAGTGTGGTAGATTTTTGTATTGCGAAGAATTGTCATCTCTAATTGTTACGTCAGTATCGAGTGTGGTATAGATTCTCTTTTTGCAAAGAATTATCATTTCTAATTGATACATCAGTATCGAGTGTGGTATAGATTTTCTTTTGGCGAAGAATTATCATCTCTAATTGTTACGTCAGTATCGAATGTGGTATAGATTCTCTTTTTGCGAAGAATTGTCATCTCTAATTGTTACATCCGTATCGAGTGTAGTATAGATTTTCTTTTTGCGAAGAATTGTCATCTCTAATTGTTACATCAGTATCGAGTGTGGTATAGATTCTTTTTTTGCGAATAATTATCATCTCTAATTGTTACGTCAGTATCGAGTGTGGTATAGACTTTCTTTTTGCGAAGAAATGTCATCTCAAATTGTTAAGTTTGTATCGAGTGTGGTACATAACTGTGTTCAGTAGTTTGTTGCTGAATCAGAATTACTTTCAGAACTGAAAATCATTTATGTATGTCAATGTACAGGTATTTTAAATAATTTATTTTGAATCCTTTAATAGAGATGGTATTATTTTTAATATTAATATATACATTTTTATTATTTTCTAGAATGTTTAATTATATATATGTTTAATTTAATGTGTGTTAGTGAGATCCCCCTCGTGTCGCACATGTACATGGGCAACGGTGATCACTTACCGAAAGGCGACCCACATGTTCTTTTGCTACCAATCGTATAAAAAATATATGAACATATTTTCTTATCTCCACTAATATAAAACAACGTGTTATAGATTCGTACATATCTAAACAACTACCTTGAATATAGTTATCAGTTTTCCGGAAAATTTGACAGACAATTATCAACCGCTTCATGGTGTCGCCTTTAGCATTCTTTTTTTATGAACATTTAGCAGGCAAACGAACAGACGGATTACTTGATGTTAAGTGATCACGACCGTCCATAGACACTTGCAACACCAGGGGAGTCGCAAGTGCGTTGCCAACCTGTATTTGGGGGAATGGGAGAGGGAGGGGATGGGGAGGAGGGAGGGAACGAAACGCATGCAAGCACTGTTACTTCACGTCGGTGTTTCTGTGGGTTGTGTGGTACTACCCCGGGTGAACCGACCCAATCCATGCTGACACCAGTAATAGCTTCAGCGTAGCTGGTAGAGCAACCAACCGTCTTATCATTATGTTGTCCAATGAAGTCTAGACTCCTACAGTTGTGAGCCCGCTGCTCCCATAGTACCTATGAATCATTAAAAATTCATACTTTACATATATTGAAATTATTATAATTAGTCTGTTTTTCAAATCAGGTGGCACTCCGAAAAATAATTATATACATTTTATAAAGTTAACTAATAAAACCGGCGACTGCATAATTTCAATACAAAATATAAATATTACACGTACACAGGAGTACACGGACGGTCACGCTTACTAGTATGTCATGACGCGAAATACTGCTCAAATTCAGCCGAAAACATACTGACAGTTTAACGTTCAATTGTTCAATGGCGTATTATTTTATTACATTGTCGATTAACGAGAACACTACACTCATTCTGGGGGTCGAAAACACCACACCCATACTGATATCGGTGTACCTTGCCTAGGCAGTGGACTGTATAAATTGGCTGGAGGTAGATACCCCTTGAAAAATGTATGCTCACTCACCTGAATATGTCTTCTCTGCCGCTGTTGCCGATGGTGAGAGCACCAGTTATCCAAAATAACACACACAAAACACAAAATAGAATTCCAAGCCGCCGTGGTAGCGGCAAGCGAGTCGGAATGCATGCGCGGGTTCCTAACAAGACGTTCCGAGCAATCGTTGATAAACGATGTGTCAAAAAAGAATTTTGTCTACCCCCAAAATTTATGCCGGAACACAATATGCGAAGACAGAGCCAGTAATAATATCAAATCAATAGTAATATCAATAAAAGAAACGTATAACATTAAAATAAACTTTATTTTAACAAAATAATCTCTTATATCTATATTTACATTCTTTGTATATACCGCAGAATCTTTTTGTAACAGCGTATCTGTCCCATATAATAAATTCCTCTCACAGTTCATCTACCATATTAGATAAGGTGTGATTTAAAGTCTATCGCTACCCCGAACAAATAAAGCAGTAATTATCAGTTACCCGCAAAAAAAATATATCTTTAGAAACATAATAACTGCCTTTTAAATATTACAAACCATCCATAAATTACATTACGCGAATTTCATAATTCTTGGAGTGGACTAGTCTAGCCACATTTATGTGACCTCCCACCACGTATAACATCACATTTATGTGACCACCCACCCCTACTGAATCACACTTATATGACTTCCCACCCGGTGTCATGTCACATTTATGTGACCAACCCCCGCATATGACGTCCCACCTCGTATGACGTCACCTTCATGTGACCACCCACCCAGTATAACGTCACATTTATATGACTTCCCACCCCGTGTGATGTCA
>JACEII010000063.1:2571163-2606478 GCA_014332785.1 Antheraea mylitta | reverse complement strand
TGGCTGTAGTGGTCCTCGAGGACCGAACAGCCAGGATATGGAGTACAATGATGAGAGGAACCGACCGTGCCAACGAATGATGTCGAAGTACTCCGCGCTGGTGAGCAACTCCAGTAGGAACTGCCAGAGCTGTATCTGTCCGTTGTTACCGGTGCGCGTCACATACGATCCCGTGTCGTCGTCGCTTGAAGTACGATTCACGATCTGATTGCGACGAAAATTGTAAAAAAAAAAACAGTGCCTAATTAAATCATCTGAATGTATTAAGTCCATTTACTTACCTACTTTTCTCTCGTACTTAAGTCACGTCGACATTAAAATTACAATAAGTTTTGATAGAGTGAACCGATTTTAATCAAAGACCAAGTTACTCTAGAAGATATGCTTTATAATTTTATTATGAACCCAGTACTTTAGCAGTAATGCGTGTTCATACAAACAGATAGACATTTCTAAAAATAATTGAAATGTATTATACTGCTTATTTCTGTAATCCGGTGAAGCTTTTAAAGACCTTACTAGGTCAATAGCGTAGCGAGGAAAAAAAAAGTTATTCCTGGACGCCTGTAACATTTTTTTTTCCACAATAATCTAAGAAATGGAGACACGTTAGATTTATTATTCTTATTATACTCGTATGTATAGATATAGATCAATTATTTTATGTCCGATTTTCAACTGAATTCGTTTTTTTAAGAGATAGTTTTAACTGTTTTATTTTTTTCTAACTGACTACGCTATTGGCCCTACTAGGCCTTCACAGCTTCACCGGACTACAAGTATTAACTGGTTGAATACAAATACATACGTAACGATTTTGCTGTATGTTGTGATATGAGTGGTGTGTGATAATAAGAGATGAGAGAAGATTACTTATAGTAGAGATGCAATTTTTTTTTTTATATATATATATGTATATATATCATATAGAAGGCAAACGAACAGGCAGATCGCCTGTTGTTAAGTGATCACCACCGTCCATAGACATTAGCAACTCCAGAGGATTCGCAAGTGCATTACCAGCGTGTGTTTGGGGGAATGGAGAGAAAGGGAGAGAGGAAGGGAGAAGAGAGGGGAGAGGAAATGAGTTTCCGACGCTCTCACTGACCGAACGAAACGCAACAATGCAAACATTGTTACTTCACATCAGTGTTTCTGCGAGAGGGTGGTACTACCCCGGACGAGCCGACCATAAACCAATTATAGCTTCAGCGTGGCTCTACCACCTATAAAATGTTATAATGTTTTTTTGTACCTTGATTTTCTTCTTTATGGCCGACTGTGGTGGAGTCCTTAGGGGGTCCTTCATGTGTTGTTCGTCATTTTGTATGACAGCTAAAATATAGAGTTATACTATTTTAGCTAAAATGTTTTTTTTATACGTAGTTTATTTGATATAGTTCTTTATCTAGTTTATTAGTGCATTTTTTTTTTTATTTAGGTATGTAGGTAAAAACCATTTTATATATTTCCATCAATTATTATAGCATTTCTTCTAAGACGCGATATCTTAATCTCAAAAAATATATGATTTTCAGGCAGATTTTCACGAGTATTAGATAAAAGCTAAAGAAACTTTGTAAACAGAACATTTTGTCTGTAGTCCGGTGAAACTGTGAAGGCCTACTGAGGCCAATAGCGTAGTCAGTTTAGAAAAGAAAAAAATTTTTGAATTAACTAATAATAAATACCATTATATATATTCATAAATTTGTAGTGCCGTCTATAAATTTCATTTTCTCTCTAAATCTTATAATAGATATCTAGAGATAACTTGTTCACGGATGAGTCTTTATTTTCTTTCATTCGAATTGTATCCAAAAAGGGCTTAAACTAATTCTTCCCAACGAGTTACAAAAATTGTCAAGAACAGGTATAAATAAATAATAGAATACATATCGACGGAAGAAAGCAGAATTGTCGTAACTTGAAAAACCCAATTTTACACCAGAGCCAAAAAAAATATTTCAAAACTTCATTTTTTTTTTAGTGCTAAAACTAGGCAAAAAGCGAAGATTATATCGATGAAATGTTGAATCGTAGGAAAACGAGACCAAGAACATTCGAAACGGTATTTTTTTAATACAAGAATATGGTAAAAAGTAATTCAGGCCAAAATGCAAGTTACGACATTTCCGCTTTCTCCCGTCGATATAGGGCGTGCCACGCCATATGGGACAGTTTGAAAAAAATATTTTTTTGTTATTTCCTGGTAATTATTTTATAAGAAGTTAGTTTTGTTGTTCGCCACGCGAGGTCGCCTCCTGTCCCCCCCCCCCACATCCTACGCATATACCCTCCTCAGCATACCGATACAGGGCACTGGATCGTATGCCCCGCATTGTATCACCCGCACCGCTATTGAACGCAGGCGTTATCGCCATTTAACGCACGCGTTGCAGTGATTGATATAAACGCTACAGTGTTTAGTGTATGTGCCGCGAGAAATCCGTGAACGCTCTGTGTATTGGACAAAGAGTTTCTCCACCGCCGCAGCGCTGAAACCAGCGATTGGACTCATATATATATATACTAAGTAAGTGTGTATGTTGCTATTACTAAGCTCAATCGATTATATACACTTGGATCCTGCGATTGAGCATATATCCGTTAATACCTTTGCCCTCGCAAACAACAAAAAATACAGTCCACATCACTCCGTATGATAAACCCGCATTAATTGTGGTGAAAGGAGTCAAGGCTTTGACCAAGTTTTGCCGGCCTATTCCCACCGTTTCCTAAATATTATAATGTTTTAGTACCCCCTAAAGTAGTCCCGGCAAATTTTGTATTCTTTTTAATACTCGCTCAAAAGAGTTTTTTTAATATTATGTTATGGTAATACCTTTCTTAAAATTGGAATGAATTTGATCTTCATTTCTTCGATATTTTTTTTTGTTATTAGATGACATTTATAGAAAAAAAATCAAAAATATTACATTTTTTTTTCTAAGGGTTAATGAATTTTAAGCTTTAAATCGAGTTTAATAGAATGAATGTATTATAATCTTGTAATTTTGTTCAAAAATTTTTTATCCAAAGTAGTTATTAATTACCAAGAAATCATTTCTATTTCGCATAGCATAACTAGGGAGATTAAAAGAGAAAGGTATTAATTACTTACCAATAAATTTACATTTCCTCAGGAGTTCAAAATGCGTCCAAAATAGATCACCCGGATCCGATGGCACTTTCTCTCTGTACGGAACGAATTATCTATATCAATAAAACTAGTTTCTGCTCGCGACTTCGTCCACGAGGAATAGCTACTTTAGGCTAACGAAAAAAAAAAACGATTTCGAAACATTCTTCACTGGTCTCTCTGCTCCTTTTCGCCTTAGCGTGATGTTATACAGCCTATAACCGTTCTCGATAAATGATATATATAACACTAAAGTAATCGTTCTAATCGATCCAGTAGTTCCTGAGATTAACGCGTTCAACCAAACAAACTCTTCAGCTTTATAATATTAGTATATTGAATGACTGGTTACTCGTCAGCAATATTTTTACAGGATACTCAGTACTTGATACTCGTTCTAAATCAATTAAAATAATAGATGCTTAATATTTGGCTTAATTATCTAGACACATATAAAAATTATGGATAATTTTCTCTATCCGTCTATGTTAGAGCACAGTGTCAATGACCACCAGGTGTAGCAAAAGTGAAGTGAAAATGAAGCCAACTAATAAAGGATAATTTTTCGAAGTTTCAACAAACAAGGGTTTATTGTCCGTATTATTATCGAAGGTAATAAGCTCCGGGACGTCCCTCTTAGGTTCTGTTACCGGTCATTCAACTTAGGTTTATTTAAATTTGTACCCATACTTTTGAGAGTCTTAGAACAAACTTTAACTTAGGTTCTCTTTGTTGTTTCTTAGTATTTGTTTTGATATTTATTATTTTATATGTTATTTGTGACCATGAATTATCATACGATTGAAAGTTGTCGCTCTTTAAAGTAGTTATAGATATTATACTCATATAGGATGTCGTTGTGCACGCATCACGAGAGAACTATTTCATAGATTTGTATGTTTTTTTTATTTATTTTTCCCTAAACCCTTGGGCCTTTTATCTAATAGAAAGTATATGTAATATACACATGCAATATACTAACTTAAAATCGATGTTATTCAAGGCGCAGAGCTCGGCACCACTCAAGTTCCAGTCTGACAGTCGAACCCCGGTCAGATTGAACTGTCTCACCGCCCATTGGATCCATAGTTTCACGTGTTGTACCGACCTACCGTCATTAAATACCTTTATTGTAAAAAAAAATAGAATATGTCGTAAAGACCACATGATAGAAGTGAAATTTATGTTTGGTTGTAATGTTGTATGAAAGTTTAAATAAATAGAAGGAAATTATGTGGTAATATAGCGTTAATTAAGGCATTATGGAATCGTCAGTCAGTGACGTTCGCGCCAATATACATATATAGTTGAGTTTCCTTCTACAACACACAGTGTCACTCAAAAAATAGTCCACAACTAAGAACTACAGGGCAGCTATACAGATATAACACGTATGTGAATAGACATATACATTATACAACAATAATTTGCTACTTAATATTATCTTTTTTTTTTGTAAACTTTCTTTTCGGCAATCAATCTTTCCGATTATTACTGCCATTGTCACGTAGTCAATAACATCACAAGCGTCGTGCGATCATTTCAATATCAATCATCGTGTAAATATTCTAATAAGACGGTGGATCCCTTGTTAGAACCTTCCAGGGAGTTTTTGTGGCATCTCAGAATTTCATGCTCCGTGGTATAATTTTTCATTCACTTCACTTATACACAATAAACTAACTATATTACGTAAAACACCACAAAATTTACACAATATAGAGTCAAATAACACAAGATTATGAATAAAATATAAAATCCACTAGATGACAGACTAATATCCCGCCAAAAAGTCAGTATTATCTTTGTGTTACTAATCATATTGGGGAAATGTGAGCAAATAGTAATTGCTTTAAATTCCATAGTTCCGCATATAAAAGGCAGGATAGCGTCGATCTACACGCATTCCTATGTGAAAGTTATTGCAAGGCGTATTTATTATACGTATTTTCTAATGTAGGAGAACATTTCAATCACTCATCAATCACTTTCAATAGCATAAAACTGTATACGCAGTACACGGAATCAGAGACAACGAACAAGAAATAAAGCGAGAAGAGCCTAAATCTTACTCTTCTTCAATACCCAAAGTCAAGCGAGACACGGTGGTTGTTTTCAATTCTCTACCCGACACAGTGTCCACCCCCACCAATTAACGTCACGCAAAAAAATTACCGATCAGAATTACAAAAAACATAAATAACGTTTCTTTTTTTTTAAATAGAAGCAATCAATCCTCTCACCAATCGGAAGGTTCATCAGGTATCTTGATTCTATGATCACTCTTAAACTGCGAATCGACTACCCATTTGACGGCAGCCGCGTGTGGCAACATCGGCTCCATATCATCACAGCATTCAGCTGGTTCTTCTGGCGTTGGCAGAACGTCTTCCAGCTCCAAACCTGATATCGACAATACGTCCGCGATAATGTACTACCGAACGCCGGAAATAAATTTAGAACATTCTGGAATCCTCGCAAATATTCGCGAATAAACTCGTATAGTCTATACTAATATTATAAAGAGGTAAAGGTTGTGAGTTTGTGAAGTTGTGGGGAGTAATCTCAGGAACTACTGGTCCGATTTGAAAAATTCTTGCAACGTTATATAGCTCATTTATCGAGAATGGTTATGGGCTATATATCATCAAGATAAGACCAATAGGAGCGGAGCACTAATGAAGAATGTTTCAAAATTAGAGTTATTTTTCCTCTTGAAAGCTTCCGCAGTGTGTTAGAAATAAAGAATATTTTATTCCACGCGAACGAAGTCGCGGGTGGGGGCTAGTAACAAATAAGTACGTAGCTGAAGTTATTAGTACTACCACCCGACCGATAGAAACACCGATGTGAAGTAACAGTGCTGATATTGTTGCGTTTCGTTTAGTCAGTGAGAGCGCCGGAGATCTACTCACTCTCCCCTTCCCCTTCTTTCTTCCTTTCCTCTCCCCCCTCCCCAACTTGCCCAACACAGGCCGGCAATGCGACTCCCCTGGTGTTGCTAGTGTCTATGGACAGCGGTGATCATTTAACATCCAGGCAAGAACGAAACCAACGAAAATGTAGGTGGTAGAGTCCTGCTGCAACTATTTTTGGTTTCAGCATGAATGGGTCGGCTCCTCCGGGGTAGTACCACCCCTCTCACAGATAACCGTCGTGAAATAACAGTGCTTGCATTGTTGTGTTTCGTTCGGTCAGTGAGAGAGCCGGAGGCCCACGTCCCTTCCTCTTTCCTTCTTTCCCTTTCCTTTCCCTCCCCCTTCTACCATATACAGGCTGGCAACGCACTTGCGACGTCCCTGATGTCGCAAGTGTCTATGGACGGTGGTGATCACTTAACATCACGTGACCCACCAGTTCGTTTGCCTCCTTTGATATAAAAAAAAGAATAAGTTCAAATAATTGTAGCTGTCATACTGCGAATATGTGGAATCACCTCCCAGTTAATGTATTCCCTTCCTATTATGCAATCTAGTCATAGAAACGAGGTATGAAGTGGCACTTTTGCAGGTCGGCATGACGGCATCAACGACTGCCATTGATATGTAACACCGGCAGTCACAAATACTTTTGGTTGTCAGCCTTTTGATATATGGTAGAGGCACGCTGAAGCTATTAATGTTTTCAGCATGAATGGGTCGGCTCGTCCTGGGTACTACCACCCCTCTCACAGGAACACCGACGTGAAATAACAGTGCTTGCATTGTTTTGTTTCGTTCGGTCAGTGAGAGCGCCGGAGGCCCACCTCCCTTCCTCTTTCCTCTTCCCATATACAGGCTGGCAACGCACTTGCAACATCCCTGATGTCGCTAGTGTCTATGGACGGTGGTGATCACTTAACATCAAGTTACCCACTAGTTTGTTTGCTTCCTTTGACATAAAAAAAAAATGTTACTTTGCCTGTTACATTTTCAAGTCTTCACCACTTAGCCTAGCTTCATGAAACGTTGGCATTTATATATAATTTGGTCCGATTTGAGAGATAGGATAATTTATATCTCGATTAATGGTCTCAATATTCCTTAATTACAAATTAAATTATTGTCAATGTTGATTATTGTTATTAATTGTACGTTTCATAAGTCTCCAACAGATGGCGCTTTGTGTTAGTTAGTTGACAGAAAAATATAGCACCGAGTGTTATAGATATCTCATAGGAGCCACGTTAAATCTTGAATTTCTTTTTCAACTCCAGTTTAATTTATGGGGTACGTGTTCTCTTAATCTATTTACTACATAAATTTGCCTTTTCTATATCAAGTTTTTAGGCAGACTCATTACCCCATAACACCAAGTATTCGTCGATTAATAGTCTCAATATTTCTCAATTACCTACAAATGAAATTATGATCAATGTTGATTATTGTTATTAATTGTAAGTTCCATCAGTCTCCAACAGATGGCGCTTTATACAAGTTAGTTGACAGAAAACTGAAGGACCGACTATTCTCTCATAGATGGCGCCACGTTCAATCTTGAATTTATTTGTCAACTAGTTTAGTTTACAGTGCACATGTTCTGTTAATCTATTTAATATGTAACCTCGCTTTATCTGTATCTAGTTTTTAGACAGACCCATTACCCCATAATACGAAGTACTTTATCATAATTTTAATTTAACATGACTGAGCCACAGCAAGTTTAAACATTTAAATAAATCAACTAACTGGCCTGTCTCCGGGGTAGCTGGACCAATTCCTCGTCCGGTTTCAATACATCAAGTATATTGATCTTCCTCTCCGCTGCACGAATCTGTATATTAACTTGGACGATTCCTTCACCTCTTATGCACTGTTCCACTAATGTTTTGTGGTCTTCCAACTGGAATATAAATTGACATATATATTATATATCAACATAGATATTATTGTGTCACTAGTATTTTCTTCCCAAATAAGGAACTATGTTGAAAAATTACTGCTAAATAAATGTATATTATCTTTAATGGGCTTAACTCAGAGGCAAAAATAAAAAAATAAACAAACAAAAAGGGACAATGACCCTTTGGCATTAAAAAAAAAAAAAATTTTAACATAAGCAGTATTATTACAAAAAAATTAAACGTGTATTGAATACTTGCTCTAAAAAGGTTACGTTTTAAATGCACCGCGCTCGTTGAATGTTCGCCATCTTGCTGTTTTGTCTCGCTTTGGTTAGGGTTAGGTTAGATTTGTGAAGAAAGGATAATGCGAACTTTCCTCGGGTGAGCACGGTGCATTTAAAACGATACCTTTTTAAAACAAGTATACAATACGTATATAACTTTTTTGTAATATATATATATTTTTTTTTTATATTCAACAGGTACGCGCTTGGCCACAATCTCACCTGATGGTAAGTGACGATGAGGCCGACGATGTACCGCGCTTACCAACTAGATGCCTATTCACTCTACTCTTGAAGACTCCCAAGTTATAAGATATCGGGAAGACGACGCCGGGAGTGAATTCCACTCCTTAGCCGTACGTATAATGAATGTGGAAGCAAATCGCTTCGTACGAATTATGGAAATATCAACCACGTAAGGGTGGAAACCCTCACGGCGTCTAGTCATCCTCAGATGGAATGGGGACGGTGGAATTATATCATGTAATTCCTGTGCACACTCTCCAAAGTGTTTTTTTTTTATTGAAGCACGACAAAGTGACTATGCCTGATGGTAAGCATAGTACAATCCAAAAACAGTGGCGACCACCAAGAGACAGATCATCCATCGCCGGTCGCCGCTGTCATGCCGGCCATAATGACGAAAGTCACCCGGTACTGGATATGCACAGGCTGATCCCGAAACGCGACGCGCAAAAGCGAGTCACTATGACGGGCTTTTTCGCCATGTACATGGTGGTTGCGACCTAGTCGGGCTGTAAAACCCTACCACCCCGCTATCGTCATTGCCTCGTTCGTTATTCAGCAGGGTGCACCACGTGCAGGTGAGGTTGGCTTGGGTGTCTCTAGTCTTAAGATGTTACTCGACACCCCTTACACCCCAAAACACCCCACACCCCTTACACCCCAAATTAACCTTAACCCCCTTAACCTATAAAACACTAAGAGACATGCTTTTTCGTCGATGGTCTAAACTGAGCATTCTATAACACCATAATAACACCATAGATGTTCAAAAGCAGGCGGGTATACGATAGTACATTATATGCTATTCGAGTTTTTACAAGAGAAAATTAAACTGGTCAATTTTAATAGAAATTCTCAGAGTTTCCTAACATGGAATCTCATTTGGTTAATACCACATGACACTGGCAGAATCATATACTACAGGCATGTCTGCACTTTTTTGACTATACACTGCACTCTGGACTGATTTTTATATTGTATTCATAATCTTGTGTTATATCACTCTATTCTTTTGTAATATTAGGGGTGTATACATAATACAGTTCGGTTATTGTGCACAAGTGAAATGGATGGGAAATAATATCACAGATGATGGAATTCTGACTTGCAACATAAACTCCCTAGAAATTTCTAACAAGATGGCAACCACTTTGTTAGTTCCTCAAAATGATCACAAGAAACTTGTGATATCATTACTTGCTCTACAATGGCAGTAATTATCTACTAGAAGATTGAGTGTAGATAAAAAAAATGAACTATTTCTCACCACTTTCGCATCCTGCAGCCAAAATGTGTATCCGGATAGATCTGTTGCCATTTTCCTTTCTAAAATCGAGCGTAGACGTGACAGCCTTGTCCTTATATCCATTAATTGTATAATAACATCCTCTGAAAATATATATTAAATAAATATATTTTTTAATTTATAATTTTTTTTTATGTCTTATAGGAGGCAAACGAACATACGGGTCACCTGTTGTTAAGCGATCACCGCCGTCCATAGACACTAGCAACCCCAGAGGAGTCGCAAGTGCGTTGCCAGCCTGTGTTTTGGGAGAATGGGGAAAAAAGGGATGGGGAGAGGAGATGTAATAGCAGAGAAGAGAAGAGGGGAGGGAAGTCGAGGGGAGATGGGCCTCCAGCGGTAAGCTAACTAGAATACATTTTATATGAACAAATGTTTTTTTTTTATCAGATAATATATCCACTGCTGAAGAATGGAAATTTAAATTCCCGCTCCCTTTTTGCTACACCCTTTATAGGGTTACGTCTTAATAGAGGGTAGACTTTAATATTTCTGTCAGTTTATACATTTTTTGAGGGTAGAATATGCTGTTCCGCCATATTATAGAAATGTTGATAAAATATATTTACCACTACTGTCTGTACTCAGCATTGTGTTATCATCATCATGGGTATCAGAGAAGACTTCCAATGGTGTGTTCAGTATCTCACCTCCAGACTGCATTAGACCTGAAAAGGTAAACCAGAAGTTAAAGTAGCAAGACACTATAGATAACAAGTAACTGAGTGACTGAGCCCAGCTGGGTTCTTTAAAAAACATTTTAAATTTAAAATAATTGTTGCCTCACAAAATTAGCACTTTTTATCAAAAAAAAAAAAATATTAAAAAAGATATCTATCTCTCTTATAATTATAATATTTTATTTTTATTAAACGAAACTGTTAGGCTTGCCTCACAAAATTAAACAACAAAAAATTTCCAAACAACAGTGAAAAACGTATCAGAATCTATTGCATAACCAGATTAGGCCCCCTCGGCAGCGGCTCAAGGTTCCCTCAGTGTGGAGTCCTTGAGTGCACTACTCGCATGATACACTAACACAAAATCTTACATCACTGCAACAACATTACACATATCACCCCCACACGTGCACGCATACACGCTTACACATGAAAGTGGAGAGGTTTTGTTTCTTTCCCTTATCAAACTGAAATAGTTTAGAAAAATATCTAATACGAAATATACATAAGAGGTGTTGAGGTATGTGTGCTTGGTACACATATTTGTTCCAACAACTCATATGTGTATGAATAGTTGTTAGCTTGGCTGACCCAAGATAGGTCAGATAGGTCACAGATTGCACATATCAGGCAACAGTCCAAGCCGAAGTGTGCCGTGCACCCTTAAGTTAGTTGTCAAATAAAGTCAGTTAAGTGCCCTAAGAGCTCGCTTTAGTAGTCCACTGAAGCTGTTAAATCCTTGCTAGGTCAATAGCTTAGTCAGTTTTAGAAAAATAACAAAAAATATACCATTATTTTTTTAAAATATTTATTTAAAAAAAAGAATTATTTCTTTTGCTGTCACTCAATTATTGTCATTAGCAATTAGTTTTAGCTTTTAGTTTCCATTGTGTTAATGAAGATTTTGTAAAATAAGTGTGGTAGGCGAGTACTGTGACTTAACTAGTATGAAGATCATGTCATTTTTTTTTAGCTTATCTAAGTTTTTACAGCCAATTGAATTATCAAGAAAATGTTTAAAGTGCAGTATAGTAATACTTAATTTAAAAAGTATTTTAGACAATTATCCTCACTTACAAAGTTATCTAGCTTATCCAGTTCCCATCCATTCTGGTTTAAATGTAAATATTTACATGGGTAAATAAGACAAGTATACAGCCTAATTAATTCTTATTCAAGTTATGAAACAAATTAAAAAAGGAAAATAAGTGATTGATAACAAAATAACTACTTTTCATTCATAGTAATTACAATGGACCTTAAAATTAGTAGTCCGGTGAAGCTGTTAAGACCTTGCTAGGTCAATTGCATAGTCAGTGCGAGGAAAAAAAAGACCTTAAAATTAATACTTTGTTTATTTTACCAATGCACAATAAAGACAATTATAAATAATTCGACGAAAAAAAGATACCATAAATAAAAAGCGGGTAAAACTAAAAAAACTCACCCAAATCAGATTCTGATACGTATTGCGGAATAATTGATAGAGGATCTGTTGATTCCATCGCGTTTTGGTCGAAACCGTTGTCGCCTGTTTCCATTTTAATAGACCTAACATTTAGTAACTCACTTATATCCGTGACCTCCATTGTAATTTTTACAAAGTTTATAAACAACTATAATCACGAAAAGTTTGAAATCAAAGGAAAAGGAAATAGATTTTTCTAAACATTCACTTCCGCGTGCGCCAAAAGGAAACGAACCATAGTGATTATTTTGACAGATGTCACCACTGTTGCCAGAAAAAAATATTTTGGGGTTCGTTAACTGTTAGATACGATCACGAGGTGAGCAAGCGACTTCATCGTAAACAAAAACTACTAAGAGGATACTACGTATATCGCAAACTGTAAATAAATGTACCTACTTCATTATATTGCTAATATACTACGAACTTTTGCTAAATAATTTAAAATAAAATGATGGCCACACTGGAATGGAGTTCAAAGCACTTAACTCTGAAGTCTAATATAGATAGAGTGTAAGAGTGTAGAATGTAAAGTGTAATGGAAGCCAGCGTCTTGTAATTTACAAATGTACAATGTTATAAATAAAATAAAAGGTGTAAACAAAAACTCATTTTTGTATTTTTATTGAAATACAAGTAATAAACTTTACAATGAACCATTTTTTTTATTGAAGCACAACAAAGTGACTGCACTATGCCTGACGGTAAGCATAGTACAATCTAAAAACAGTGGCGACCACCGAGAGACAGATCATCCATCGTCGGTCGCCGCTGTCATGCCGGCCATAATGACGCAAGTCACCCAGTACTGGATATGCACAGGCTGATCCCGAAACGCGACGGGTTGAAGCGAGTCACTATGACGGGCTTTTTCGCCATGTAATAAAAATGGTGGTTGCGACCCAGTCGGACTATAAACCCTACCACCCTGCTTTCGCCATTGCCTCGTTCGTTGATCAGCAGGGTGCACCTCGTGCAGGTGAAGTTGGCTTAGGTGTCTCAAGTCTTAAGATGTTACTCGACACCCCTTACACCCCAAATTATATTTATATTTTATTTTCTTAAGAAGTTAATGATTATTTCGAGAGTACTACGTACTTATTCTAACTGAATAAATTTATAAGCCCTTTCATTGATTTAAAATGTATCATTGCTTATGAAATCACTCCTTATGAAAAACAGTATCTGCCCTTTACTGTATAAATTATGATGATGTCTGTAAATGACGTTCCTCTCTATGCATTCGACAAAAACGAATTTTATCTATATTTGTTTTTAATATGTGCTTGTGGTGAAAAAAATAAACGACATCGAGTTTCTTGCCGATTCTTCTCGATGATTAGGTTCATCTTCAATGTTTGTCGTTTATTAACGCCTCCTTGGGTCCTAAATTAAATAAAATATTTTAGATTTGATTTGATCATGTAATAAAAAAAGAAACAGAACATCAACCTGTTAATTCTTTCAACATTTTTTAAGATCTCTCTCAGTCTACATAGTATCCTCTTAGTAGTCTATACTTCACTCAATTTTTATCAATAATATTACAATTATATTTGTAATATCACTGATTTTTATATGGTAATTGTTTAACCCCATTGTTACATTTTTGCATACATGTTTTCCGAAATCTTTTATACAAACTTTATCTTGACCATTATAAACAGCATAAAAGTTAGCCAAATGTACAGCAGTTCTGAAGTGATGTGATACATACATTCGACGACTGATTTTTATTTACATAGTCAAGTAACAAGATTATGAATAAAAGATTGACTTAATCTTAAATGAATTATATTAATCTGGATTAAAAATTTACAAAATATGATATAGAAGATTTGGCTCTTATGCCCTTACAATAAGTAGTCCGGTGAAGCTGTAAAGGCCCTGTAAAGCCAATAGCGTAGTCAGTTCAAAAAAAAAAAAACCCTTACATTAACTTAGACATAGAAGAAAGCTGACTTAGAATACATTAGAACTACATAATATATTGGCAACTTCAGAATTGGCAGTATGTATTAATTCCATCGCCTGTCCTATTGGACGAATATTATCACTACCACTGTCAGCTGTCAACAAATTAGTAAAAAAAAACTGAAAACATAACCTGGAAAAATGTAAATCAGATAAGATACTATATACGTAAATTACGGTGAACAGAAATACGAGGCTTGATGGGAATATAAATAAATTTATATTTTAATGAAGATGTCTCAAAGTAATCGTATAAGTTGTTTATCTAGACTTATAATCACAAATAGATTATTTTTAAATTCGTTTACCGTGCCTAAAAATTCAAGAAATAGTTCAAACGTAGCCGAGAAAAAAACTGCGAGTTCTGTTTACCATAGTATGAATATATTTGACAGAAAAACAAAGTTTTTACAGAGAGAAAGGTCAGCAATCAGGAAGGATTTTCATTTATCTGAATATATCAAAGAGGAAGTTGGTTGGAGAACGGCAGACAGAGTCTTCGACATAAAGAGAACTTTTAAGAATGCTGTTGAACTTGGTTAGTATAATTAATTTGTTGGCTTAATCTTTTATTTATTTAATGACACACATAATCTTATGATCAAATCTCAAATTAAAATACACAATTCATATCTGATTTATTATGAATTCTAAATAATATTCATTAAAAAAGTACAGCATTATTATTATTATATCAAAGGAGACAAACGAACTGGTGGGTCACGTGATGTTAAGTGATCACCACCATCCATAGACACTAGCGACATCAGGGACGTCGGTGCGTTGCCAGCCTTTATATGGGAGAAGGGGGAGGGGAAGGAAAGAGGAAGGGACGTGGGCCTCCTGCTCTCTCACTGACCGAACGAAACACAACAATGCAAGCACTGTTATTTCACGTCGGTTATCTGTGAGAGGCGTCGTACTACCCCAGAGGAGCCGACCCATTCATGCTGAAACCAAAAATAGCTTCAGCGGGGCTCTACCACCTACTGATTTTATCATAAATTAGGAATCAATAAACATAGGTTTTTGTTTATTATTTTATTCTATTGTTCCTTATTGCCGACAGGTGCAAGTCGTGGTTACGTGTCGCGACATTTCCTTCCGGATAGTGTTGAAAAGGTGACACTCTGTGACACGTCACAAACACACCTCAACAAGGCAATCATTGGAGATGGAGTTAAGTTTGAGAAAGTTATTATGGATGAAGAAAATATGGATGTCAGTATATATACTTGAGTTTTTGGTAGGATCTTAATCAAGTAGTCATTTTTATATATAATTCATAATTTTGTGTTATTAATCTCAATATTTTGTATTGTAATATTGGTGGTATTTTACTAAAATAGTTTGATTATTGTGTACAAGTAGATGGAATAAAGTAGTAGGAAGCATAAAATCTCAGATGCAACAAAAACTCCCTGTAAAGTTCTAACCAGGAAACTAACAACCCGTTAAAACATTGATGAAATTTTGACAAGACACATAACTTTTTTTTTTTCTCGAACTGACTACAGTATTGACCTAGCAAGGTCTTAACAGCTTCACCGAACTACTAAGGTGAGCGCTTAAGGCACTCAGCCGATTTTATTTGGGCAACTAGCTCAAGGGTGCACCGCACACCTCGGCTTGGCTGTTGCCTGTTACATGCAAACTCGTGACCTATCTTAACTAACCTAGCTAACTATTCGTATATGTTTGAGTTGTTGAGATGCATATGTGTACCGAGCATACACACCTCAACATATATTTATTATCGGAAAATTAGAGTTTTTTTATTTCGATAAGAGAAAAAAAATAAAACCCTTCCACTTCCATGTAAGAGTGTAGGCGTGCACGTGGCTGGGGTGATTGTGTAGTGTTGTAGCAGTGATGTAAATTTTTGTGTTACTGTATCGCGCAAGTAACGTACTCAAGGGCTCCATGCCAAGGGAGGACACTTGTAACCATATAGATGAACATAATTGATTACTTTCGTAATCAGATTTGAATCTGATTGCAAGTAATCATGATTATTGTGTAATCAATTATTGTGATTAAAGTAGTCAGGATTATATGATTATTTGTATTCAATATTTTAGTAGTAGTTTATACTGGTATCCGTATAGTACCACTAGGTACTAGCTTAAGAATAATTTCAAATATACCTGAAAGTCTAAAATTCAATGATTGTTGATGATTAATCTTTTATAATTGTGGTAAATTTAAATTGATGAAAAGGTTGAATACAATTAAAGTTGATTTACACCATAAAACAATATAAAACCATGTCTTATTTCTATATTAATAATAACCTGATATTAATCAAAAAAAGTAATCAAGATTATGATTACAGATTAACAACCATTATTACTTTTTTTAGGAGGCAACCAAACAGCTGCGTCACCTATGTTAAGTGATCACCACTGTCCATAGACACCAGCAAAATCAGAGGAGTAGCTAGTGCTTTGCCAGCCTGTGTTGGTGGGATAGAGGGGATGGGGAAGGAGAAGAGAGGGAAGGAGATGAGCCACCAGTGCTTGCACTGACTGAACGAAACTCAACAATGCTAGGCTCTGTTACTTCACATCGGTTTTTGTGAGAGGGTAGTACTACCCAGGATGAGTCGACCCATTCATACTGAAGCCAGTCATAGCTTCAGTGTGACTCTACCGCCTACAAAATAACCTTATCTATTGTATGATTAATTAACTTAATCTGTAATCATGAATGAAGTTTACAAAATGTATTCGTAATCATTTGCATGCGTAATCTGATTGCAGTGTGCCCAACACTGCTTGTAACTACAGATGTAAACGATATCTGTAGACAACTTTAGAATTTCCAAGTCAGTTCTACAGTACTTGTAAATTGGTAGACCATATTTTTGATACAAGCCTTAAGAATATTTTATTGAAGAAGGCGTTACTTTGCGGAAGCCCATAAATAAATATTAAAAATTACATTTTAATACTAATAAAGTGTTTTTTTTTTTTTTTTTCGAACTGACTACGCTATTGATCTAGCAAGGTGTTAACAGACTTCGCCGGACCACTAAGGCGAGCGCTTAAGGCACTCAGCCGATTTTATGTGAGCTGAAGCGTGCATGGTACACCTCGGCTTGGGCTGTTATGGCTATTACGTGGACGTGAACACACTCTGTTTGGAGAGACAGGCTGGTACTGATCGTTTGCTGCCGTTTTTTTATCGGGAGGATCGGTAAAAATATGTCGTGGACGTCTTTTGTAGCGCATAACGTTGGGCACGGTTTCGTATTTTTTCGTATTTTACGCCGGATAGCACTAACGGACTGGGTTAATAATATAATTAATGTTTTTTTTTAGTAAATAACACTTCTTGTTGCAGTGTGACGTAATAGTGGTTAATAAATTTCAAGCAGAACTGCAAAGTAACATCCCCTAAACTATTTACAGGTCTTGAGAATATTAACCTAAGATTTATTGTTATCTCTACCACTATTTCTCCACTCCTTGATTTTGATATAGAATAATATATTAGTTTCCAGATGATAGTGTCGACTTGTTGGTGTCATCTCTTTCTCTCCACTGGGTGAATGACTTACCTGGTCTCTTTGATAAAGTTATGAAGTGTCTTCGACCGGACGGTGTAAGTTTTTCTTGACATATTTAAACTGTTTTCTTGTATGCTACAATGTTTATTGTTGTTGGGAACTAGTACTATATCATTAACCAATGATATATGATGATATTTACAGTTACATACGTAAAATGTCATAGTTTGATTGTGTAAGTGAGATGGCATACTCTCGATATCGGTGGTGAGAAAGAAATAGTTATATGTTGCTTAGATACGGGCGGATTGACGGGCATTATCATGCTTCTATTAAGGTTGACACGATACTGATATCACGTTGGCTAGTTAGCCAAGTTTTAACAAGGCCCTATAGAAGTGCTTATGGCGTATCTACAGTTTTTTTTATTTATAATTTCATTCGCGTATTAAATATTATAATGAATTTTAATAATTATTGTAATAAATATTATTAAAAAAAATGTGCTTTCAATTTGTTTTTTCCTCTTTACGTCCAGACTAATATTATAAATTCGAGGATGTGTTTGTTTTGCTTTAACGGTTGAACAACTCTGCATGAAAATTTGCATACAAGTTGATATGGTACATAAGAGGAAATAGGGTACCTTTCCACTAGAAGTGGAGATTTGAAACACACTCTTCAAGGTCGGCAACACAACTGTGATGCCCCTGTTCTTTTATTTTTTTTTTCTCGAACTGACTACGCTATTGACCTAGCAAGGGCTTAACAGCTTCACCGGACTACAACCCCTGTTCTTTTAGTTGTCCAATGGCAACATCAGACGGTCCTTCTGCCTGTTTGATGTCCCTTGGTATAAAAAAAAAGTTGATCACGAGACGCCTGACCGATGTGAAACATCGAAATGGTTTTATATAAGTTACGTGCATAAAAGAACAGATTACGATAGAAATCAGCTATGGCATAATGAAAAGATAAAGCATTACAAAATTGTTTCATAAAATAATGACGGTTTATATATTTTATTACATATATATTCATTTTTATTAAATACAAAAGTTTAACTAAGCGTGGTGCGTTTGGCGGCATTTATCAAAGGGTGTTAGGTCGTCGGTGTGTGCCGCGGAACACTAGTAGAACGAGTGGCCGATAAAACAATTTGAATTTTATGTTTACACATATAGGGTTACAAGTGTTTTGGAGTATTTCGTTAATAGTGCAAAGTTCGTGTTTTGCATCGTCACGTCTCGACGCGCCGTCACAGGACGCCTGGCAGATGTGAAACACATGTGTAACAACACTGTATACACTATACGTATGCGAGCTCAGTGCGGCAAGAGAGATTGCGCACAGTCGCTTGCGCATGGCATCGCGTCGCCACGTCTCACGTACATCGCCACGCCAACAATTTGGTTTACCCTCGCTTATAGACGTTTCACATCAAAAGTAATGTTAGTGAGGATTAGATACAATGTCCAGTAAAGCGAGCGAAGGTATCAGGTAGTTTATTGTATTTCAGGTATTCATGGCTTGCGTCTTCGGCGGTGACACTCTAATGGAATTACGTCAGGCCTTACAACTAGCTGAAACGGAACGCTGTGGCGGCATGTCGCCTCACGTGTCTCCTTTCACAAGGGTCAGGGACATCGGAGGATTGCTTACGTCGTGAGTAATTACACCAATAGATGGAGCTGTTCTAAGTGCCAAATCGCGATATTATTTAGTACTAATTGTGCCCGATAGTTCTTCCGCGTGAAAATCGAAATCAAAAATAAGTTTTTCAATTTAGACCGTACGAAGGCTGCTCTGAACGTCAAAACCACCACCTATTCGGACAAACGTCTTAGTCATCGAAAAGAATCGACAAGAAACTCGACCGGGGTTATCTCTTTAACATATCTCAGGTGATTGTTTAGACACTCGCAGTATTCTAGGATATGACACTTCATGGTTATATTTAACATATAAAATAATATTATTATGAACTAGCTGACCCGTGCAACTTCGTCTGCACCAAATTGGTTATCACTGGTTTCAATTGTATTTTTAAAAGCGATAAAATTGAATAAAACTGATACCCGATTGCAGCCACAACTACCGTTTCCAATTGTGAATCCTAACTATCCCCGGTCTCACTCAAATATACCCAGATTACATGTGATTTTTGATGTAAAACATTTATAGGCGCACCCTAAACTTAAATCGGCCATGGCGACGTTCGTGGTGATTACACACAAACTTCGCACTATTAACGACCCTATCAGTAAAGCATAAGATTCAAATTATTTTTCTAAACTATTATAATAAAGAGGAATCGTAGTATTTTTGTATGTTAGTTACGAATAAACTCAAACTACTGGACGGATTTCGATAATTCGTTTACCATTAGAATGCTACATTATCCCTTAGTAACATACCGGATTAGACCTCCCATTAGGTTCGATCCCTCGGTAGGGAGCACTTGAGTGCGTTGCTTGCGCGATACGGTGACACACAAATATACATCACTGCTACAACACTACACGATCACCCCCACACACGTGCACGCCTACACGCTTACACATGAAAGTGGAAGGGTTTACTTATTCCCCTTATCGAACTGAAAAACTATCAATTTTCCGATAATAAATATATGGAGGAGTTGTTGAGGCGTGTATGCTTGGTACACATATACGTTTCAACAACTCGTACATATATAAATAGTTAGCTAGGTTGGCTAAGATAGGTTGCGATTTTGTATGCAACAGGCAACAGCCAAGCCGAGGTGTGCCGTGCACCCTTGAGCTGGTTGCCAAAATAAAATCGGATGAGTGCCTTAAGCGCTCGCCTTAGTAGTCCGGTGAAGCTGTTAAGGCCTTGCTGGGTCAATAGCGTAGACATTTCGAAAAAAACCCTTAGTAATATAGGCTATATTTATTTTTTAGAAAAAAATTGGGATTTCTACTACAATTGCAATAATGTAATCAGAGGTATGAAAAAAATTTGGCATAAAATGTATTTCATCGCATGCGCCCCGATAACTATGAATGATAGAATAAAAAAATATGTTCTACAATATTAAAGAACATATTATTATCTATAAAAAAACCTCGCGGCAGCATACATATGTCTATACCTAAAAGTAAAGTCTATACTCAAAAACCTTTACAACCCTACTTGTATGATTGTAAGATTCAAATTGTTTCTATTTAATATTATGTAACGTCACAATTATGGCAGAGAGACGCGTAGATAGAAATGCTTTGTCGTCAACGTCGACCGGTTCATGTCCGATCTCACCAAAGTTAAGCAATGTCGGGCGTGGTCAGTGCTTGGATCCTCCGGCTCCCAGGGAGATAGAAGCTAAAAGGCGGGAGATGCGAGAAGAGGCTGTAGGGAGGTGGATGCAGGACCTGGCGGACGCGCGCTTCGGGAGGCACACCGTCGACGCCGTCCGCCCGGTCCTGCGGGAGTGGATTGGGAGGAGATGGGGCTCCTTGTCGTTCAGGCTGGTGCAGGTGCTGACCGGACATGGTTGTTTCGGGTGGTACCTGCACCGGATCGCTCGCAGGGAGCTGACCGCTGCCTGCCATGAGTGCGGCGCTGAGGAAGATACCGCACAGCACACTCTCTCTGAGTGTGCTGCGTGGAAGGTGGAGCGCCGCACTCTGGTGGCGGTGGTAGGAGAGGATTTATCGCTGCCGAGCGTGGTCTCGTCCATGCTCGGTAGCGAACAGGCGTGGCGAGCAGTGGCCTCCTTTTGCGAGGAAGTCATCTCGAGGCGGACCCCCTCAGTAACCGTCTTCACCATAGGAGGACTGGCAGGAGGAGGCGGCGCTTTGCCCAACTCCTCCTGCCACCGTAGCCGGATCTGAGGGGATGCAGTCGGGGGGCTCATCCCCTCATTGCACAGATCCGGCGGACGAGGGGGAGCAGCTAGCGTGTGCCCAGCTGCCTCTCTATAGGTAGGAGCCCGGCGGCAACCTTCCGCCGGGTGGACCGTTGGGGCGGCTATTCAAGGGGAATAGCATAGAACGATCCCTTGCCGCCCCAACATCACGGTCTGTCGGTACACCGTGGGGTTTTAGTCCGTGCGAGTCGGACATATCCCACTCTCTCCCCCGGGAGGGTGGGTATCCATAAGGGATTTCCCCACGTAAAAAAAAAAAAAAATGGTCAGTGCTTGGATGGGTGACCGCCTGGAGATATTGCGTGATGTTAGCTTTTTACGGGTCAAATTAATCTTCAGTAATTTTTTTAATGTATAGGTATATGTATTTTTTATATTTTTAAATTAGGTGTAATATAATATTTTTATAATATTACGGAATTGGTTTTTTTTAATCTTACTAATATACATATACACTGGCCAAAGTCTGACCTACGTACATCCAAAAATTACTCGATAGATTTCAATTACATGTTTTTATTTTTAAAAGAGAGGAGGCTTATTTTCTGCATTAGGTCGAGAAGAACTGCCAGTGATGATGATGATGAAGATTATGGTTTTTTGTGACGTTACATTTCCGAAGCTACAGGTTATAATACGAACTTTGCACTATTGTCGAAGTACTCAAAAACATCTGCAACTCTATCCGTATAAACATAACATTCAAATTGCTTTGTCGAACACTCGTCGTACCAGTATTACACGGCATGCACAAAGGGCGCCCTTTGACATACCGCCAAACACACCGCGCTTGCACCTTTCACTGATTTCTTTGTTACTATTTAATTAGACAATTGACTGTCACGGATTAAACTACGCATTTTTAACGCTATTTATAAATTATGAAACACCCTTCGTAGTTGTGAATGTAACCAGTGTTTTAATTTAAAATATGCCGGTCAGCGATAATTTCGGAACTGAAAGTATGCACCCTTCTACAAAGAAAGTAAAATCACACTATGACATATATCTTGATAATGCTATATCTAATACTTTTATAACCTACTTCAGTTATCATCGACCAATTCTCACAGTATTAACCAGCTATTCTAAATTTAAAACCCTTGCGTTTTATGGGACAAAAAGTATCCTGGATGTAGCCTTGTAATATCAGTTGTCACTGTGTTAATTTTGGCTTCTATATGGATAACATAGTCTACCTTCATTAAAATTTCCAAAAAATATTGAATGTACAGATTTCGATTTGTTACAGTTTTAATAGTATAGATTAGTTATTAATAATTTTGTGGACGTTTTCGAAGCAGTTGAAATTTTTGAATAAAATTATTATGTAAGCGTAGCCTAGAGGTAAAGTTGGCGGCTCTATACTACTTTCATGATCGACGGGGAGACGGTTCGAACCCCGTCGTTTTTTTTGGTTATTTGTTTTTTTTTTTATGTAGCCTATATAACTTGAATTTTTAACTAATCTGTCTGCTGTAAATAGCACTAAGGAAAATTACCAAAATCCATTAAGAATCTCATGAACTACAATTTTTTTTCTTTCGTCCGTTATTCTGGAGAACTCCTTGCGTTTTATGGGACAAAGAGTATCCTGGATGTAGTCTTCTAATATTAGTTATCACTGTGTCAAATTTCGTTAAAATTGGTTCAGTACTTTCAGAGTAATTCGGGTTTATATTCTAGACTTTAATCCTTTATCCTGGAGAACCCTTGGCGTTTTATGAGACAAAAAGTATATTTGATGTAATCTCGTAATATTAGCTATCACTATGTCAAGTTTCGTCAAGATTGGTTCAGTAGTTTCAGAGTGATGCGTGTGCATAGGGACAGACAGACAGACAGACAGACAGACAGACAGACAGAAAGACAGACAGACAGACAAAAATTGTAAAAAGATTATTTTTGGCTTCTATATCGATAACATAGCCTATCCTGATTAAAATTTTCAAAAAATATTTAATGTACAGATTTCGACTTGTTACAGTTTTATTATAGTATAGATTAGTAATGCCTTATTATGAAATTGAAATAATTTAGGTTATAATAGATTTACAAATTCAAAAAAAAAAAACAGTTATTCTTTTGTTCTGAGTTCTCATATCTGTCGGCAGTCCTTATGACTTTTTTTAACCGGTTTTTTTTTATAGAGCCGGATTCACTCTTCAGACGGTTGATGTCGATTCGATAACCGTTTGGTATCCGAGTGCTTGGGAGGTGATGCGTGATGTTCGCGCTATGGGCGAAGGGAACGCTGCTCACAATCGACCCTTAAGGCTTAACAAGGATGTTCAGTTTGCAGCAGCTGCTATTTACGACCTCATGTATGGGAAGGTAATGGCAGAGACTAGTGATGTGTTAACAGCATATTAAATTAAAATTTCCCCAATGACGCTATCGTTATCACTACGTATTAAAACAAAGTCCTCTGCCACGTCTGTCTGTCTGTTCGCGATAAACTCAAAAACTACTCAACGGAATTTCATGCGGTTTTCTCACTAGCTCGCCCGGGGTACGACCACCCGACTCACAGAGACATCGACGTGAAGTAACAGTGCTTGTATTGTCGCGTTTCGTTTGGTCAGCGAGAGCGCCGAAGGACCACCTCCCCTCCCCTCGTCCCACCCTCCACTCACCCCTTACCCCCATCCCCCCAAACAAAAGCTGGCAACGCACTTGCGACTCCACTGGTATTGCAAGCGTCTATGGACGACGGTGATCACTTAACATCAAGTGACCAGTTCGTTTGTCTCCTATTTTTTTTATTGTAGCACGGCAAAGTGACTGCACTATGCCTGATGATAAGCATAGTACAATCCAAAAATAATAGCGACCACCGATTGACACACTGTCCATCGCCGGTCGCCACTATCATGCCGGCCTGTAAAAAGCTGGATATGCACAGGCTGATCCCGAAACGCGACCAGTAGAAGCGAATCACTATTACGGGCTTTTTCGCCATATGCATGGTGGTTGTGACAAAGTCGGGCTGTAAAACCCTACCACCCCGCTATCGCCATTGCCTCGTTCGTTATTCAGCAGGGTGCACCACGTGCAGGTGAGGTTGGCTTGGGTGTCTCAAGTCTTATGATGTTATTCGACACCCCTTACACCCCAATCCTATGACATAAAAAAAAACACTTATCTACATTTCAATTCGATTGTAAGGAACAAACATTAAGTTATCTTCGGGGATATACTTTATGATTTTCTTAGTGTGGTTTTGTTGTGAATCCAGTAGTGTAATATTGATGCATGTTCATACAAACAGACAGACAGACATTTATAAAAATGATTGAAATGTATTTTATTAATTATTCCAAGACATAACAATTTTTTTATGTTTAAATTTGTCACGGAAAGAAAAGTACATACATGTTACATTTACATTCTTATATGCATAGATTGCAGCGACATCTACCGTTTTCATTTGTAAATACAAACTATACAGGGACTCACTCAAACATATGCCCAGTTGGTATGTTAAGAATTTCATTGAATACATATTTTTGTCTTTCGTCCGTTATTCTAGAGAATCCCTTGCGTTTTATGGAATTAAAAGTATCTTAGATGTATCCTTGTAATATCAGTTATCACTATGTCAAGTTTCGTCAAAATTGGTTCTGTACTTTCAGAGTGATACGTGTTCACAGGGACAGACAGACAAAAATGATAAAAGATTATTTTTGGCTTCTATATCGATAACATAATCTAACCCTGATTAAAATTTTCAAAAAATATTTAATGTACAAATTTGGCTTTGTTACAGTTTTATTATAGTATAGATAGATAAGGTTCCTATTTGTTTTTTAATTCCAGGATTTTCCCGAAAAAGGTTCTAGAGGTGTTCCAGCTACGTACCAAATAATAAACTTCCTGGGATGGAAACCAGACCCCTCCCAACCTAAACCGATAGAAAGAGGAAGTGGACAGGTGTCCCTAAAAGATTTACACAAGATAGATGAGATTATTCAAGACAGTAAGAAGATTCATTTAACGGATGAGGATTTAAAATAGGTTGATATTACTTTATGCTAGTTAATATTTAAAATAAAATTGTTATCATGAATGCATTGTTTTATTCTATCAAGAAATCCTATTCTCCACAGATTTTTAATTTATTAATAAGTAACAGTTAACCTGTGTACTAGCTTCGGGCACGATATGTGACCGCGCTTTTTAAAAAAAAAAAATCCCGCCATCGGCAAAGACATTTAGTACGTGTACCATATGAGTCTATAAATCTATGGTCACAATAATTTATTTAATTATATATAGTTTTTATATTATTACATATTTGATATGATTTATATAAAAATTATAGCTAATTTAAAATATATTTCGTTTTTTTTTCTTGTGATCGATAAAATATTGTGTATTTTCTTGCAATAAGTTTTATATGAAATAAGTAGAGAGAAATAGTAAAGTTAATTGCCTAAAAACTATTGCTATCATATTCATTTGTCTTAATTATTCAATATTTAATTTGATATATTTATATTGTAATAGTTTAATGTCTATTTAATTCAGTATTTAATGTAAAATATTTTTTCTAACCTAAACGTATAAATACAATAACTAAGTTGGACATTTCGTGGTTTAGTACAAAAAATAATTCTTAAAAATTAAATAATAATGTAATAATACATTTTACATAATAATTGGAATTTCACATTACATGATTTGTAATTATTCAAATCTTATAATAAATCCAGTATTTTATTAAACCTTATATTGCTAAACTGTTTGCTGACCTCTACCGCATAAGGTCTATTTTCGTTTGTATGGCGCTTAAATCTTTATGGTTTTTGACTACATGAAGTCTTAATTGTGAAACGGAGTTTTTGGCGGGATTTTAGTCTGTCATGTAGTGGATTTTATATTTTATTCATAATCTTGTGTTATTTCACTATATTGTGTAAATTTGGTGGTGTTTTACGTAATATAGTTAGTCTATTGTGCATAAGTGAAGTGAATGGAAAATAATAATACATGAAATTCTGAGATGCCACAAAAACTCCCTTGAAGGTTCTAGCAAGGGTGAGCCATCTTGTTAGAATATTGATTCACACGACGCTGAATATTGAAATGATGTTATGACGCTTGTTATATTATTGACTACGTGACAATGGCAGTAATAATCGGAAAAATTGATTGCCAAAAATAAAATTAAGAAAAAGGAACATTTAATTACGAAACGTCTTGTGATGACGTAATAGTTTTAAAAAGATGGCTTCCTCGTTATTACTTTCCAGAGCGTACTTCTGACTTGTGAAAATTAATGTTCCCTGTTACTGAAGTAAAGCTTATGCGACTTCCATCAAGGTTGCATTAAACGCTTAACGCTACCAAACGGGGGGTATGAAAGAACTGTTGAGTTGCATTGATGCAGTTCTTGCAAAAAAATAGATATAAAGATAATAATGTTATAGATATAAATATATCTCCATTCGAAAATGATAATTAAAAGATGCGATTAATGTAAGCAATGTTCTTCTTTCTTTTTTTTTTGTTTCGGCTCCGCAGAAGCATTTGCCAGTATCAATGTTTTCTTTAAATGAACGATAGTAAAATATTATTACAAGCGTCGTGTTACGTAGTCCGGTGAAGTCGTTAAGACCTTGCTAAGTCAATAGCGTAGTCAGATCGAGTAAAAAAAAGCGTCGTGTGATTATTTCAATATTCTAACAAGACGGTGGATCCCTTGCTAGAACCTTCCAGGGAGTTTTTGTGGCATCTCAGAATTTTGATGCTCCGCGGTATTATTTTCCATTCACTTCACTTATGCACAATAAACTAACAATATTACGTAAAACACCACCAAATTTACAAAATATAGAGTCAAATAACACAAGATTATGAATAAAATATAAAATCCACTACATGACAGACTAAAATCCCGCCAAAAACTCTCGTAAGCAATGTTAATAAAGTTTGTCTTAAAGGAAACAATATGATTTTACTAAAAATCAATTTCTATCTTTCCCTATTTTCATTTCAACGTTACGAAGTTTCACTTATTTCGCTCGGAGGGACTCCATGCACTATTTTTTTAATACGGGACCAATTTTCAAAATACAAACGATTACAGAATCATGTAAAGCAAGATTATGCATAGAAAAATCAAAGCCACTAGATGATAGAATCTGATAGAAAATAGAAGTATTATTGTATATTTAAATGTTTGATTCTTGCTAATACAATGCATCGCATTATCTTTTTTTCCAAAGAGTAACCTAACCAGTGGCGTAACGATAGGGTGGCAGGGCTGGCAAAATGCCACGGGCCCCCGACCCAAGAGGCCGCGAGTCCAAAAGTATTTTTTTACATTGTACCTGAGCATTTTATTTTATTTTAAAAGTATATCTTTATAAGTTCTGGTTAAAATCCAAAGTGAGACAACTAAAAACCATAATAGAATTGAGTTCGTTGAGAATCTCGAAGTTTATTAAAATTAAACTGAGTACAACGTGACGATTTTTACTAATAGGGCCCCATTAAAAGAATTTGCCACGGGCCCCAGATGGTAAAGTTACGCCACTGAACCTAACCTAACTAAACCCAGACCAAATTTTAACTTAAAAATCATCAAGTTGGTAACATACACGATTACCGATGATTGTAGAGGGCATAACCTCAAAGGGGCTTCAGTAAAAATATAGATGCAAGGAATATAAACATAAACAAAGTCTCTGACTATCACATCAAAGGTGACATGCCTAGGGCCTCTCAACGGGGCGTACATTTAAAAAAAAATCTAAACTGTACCGCAGTACGTTAACCAACCGCTGTATTTGTTTCACAAGTCTAACCAACTTAACCGAACCAAAACATGAAAATTGATAAAACGAAATTGGTTAGGTTAGATTACGAAACAAAGAAGCGCGAGCCGGCCATTACATAGAGCTACGCTGAATCTATTGCTAGCGCCAACCGAGTATCAACCTCTCAGAGAAAACCGACGTGAAGTAACAGTGCTCGCATTGTTGCGTTTCGTTCGGTCGGTGACAGCGACAGAGGCGCACCTCTCCTCATCTTTCCTTCCTCCTCCCCCGACCCCCAACACAGGTTGGCAACGCACTTGCAACTCAGGTGTTGCGAGTGTCTATGGACGGTGGTGATCACTTAACATGACCCGTCTGTTCATTTGCCTCTTATGACATAAAAAAAACATCTCGTCTCTGAATTTAAAAATATACATGAACAATAAAACATTTGGTTTTTTTTTATATCATAGGAGGCAAACGAACAGATGGGTCACCTGATGTTAAGTGATCACCACCGTCCATAGACACTTGCAACACCACTGGAGTCGCAAGTGCGTGGCCAACCTTTGTCTGGAGGAAAGGGTAAGGGGGAGAAGCGCGGGGAGGGGCGAGGCTAGGGGAGGTGGTCCTTCGGCACTCTCACTGACCGAACGAAACGCAACAATGCGAGCACTGTTACTTCACCTCGGTTTTCTGTGAGTCACGCGGTAGTACCCCGGACGAGCTGACCCATTAATGCTGAAACTAGTAATAGCTTCAGCGTGGCTCTACCACCTATATAAATTGCTATGCCTCCCAATTAAAAATACCGCTGATGTAATACTTAGTTATTCTAATACAAGATGCAGCTGAACGGGGATGTAGCTTGAGTCGAATTTGAGGTATGGTAGCATTGGCAAAGGTAGCGCGGAAGTTAAAAAATATCATAATTGATCTAGCCTCAAAGCACGGCCTCCTAAATCAATCAATATGTATATCACTGACCTCTAGGTTACACAGCGCTATAATTTGAACAAATAATTTAATTATAATAATATATCTTAGTTTGTGATTTCAAGTTATTTTTCATCCACTCAACTTGTGCACAACCTTTAAACGTGCAATTCTTGTATATTTTTATATTTGTATATATTCAGGATCTCGGACATAACGTGAACGATTTCCCCAAAACTTAGTATGAAGGTGGTTTCGGGGAAGATAAATCAATCTAGATAGATTTCATACATAGAAAACTTTTTTAATCGCGTTTTCAGGCAATGAAGAAATATAGCTAGAATATAATGGTTAATTTCACCGGCGCGGCGCTGTCAAAATAAAAATAGCTCGGATGAAAATCGGTTCCTTCGAAAATCCGTGTAACCTCAGTTCGAATCCGAGTGACAGCAGAAGAGATATGTTTATTATTTATTTATTTTTTTGTAAAAAGATTTTAATTATATAAGGCAAACCTAACAGTTTAATGTTTTTTAAAGAACCGAGCTAGGCTCGGTCGCCCATGTACTTACATATAACACCACCAATATTATAAAATATACAGCCAAATAAAACAAGATTATGAATAAAATATAAAATCCACTACATGATATTCCAAGATCCCGCCAAAAACTAGTAATCCCCGTAAAAGTAGCAATCAGTTCGTCTATAGTCTATACTAATATTATAAAGAGGTAAAGTTTGTGACGTTGTAGAGGGTATTATCTGGATCTAATAAACTGATTTTGAAGAAAAAAATTACCAATAGAAAGCCAGGTTATTTGTGAGTGTCCTAGGCTATGTTTTAACCCGTAAGTCAAAGAAACAACGACCGCACGAAAACGTTTCTTATATTCGCTGCCGTAACGATGAGAGATATATGATTGAGTTCTAGAGGAAAGTTGTAGAGTTTGATAATGCTTATAAAAAAGTCAGCGACAGCATATGTTTAACTTCAAGGTTTTATTCATTATTAGGGCAGGACAATGTCCGCCTTGATGGGTAGTCTATACTATATTTACTATTGTTGGCAATTTAGAACGCAACCATATTTAAGAGAAGCTGGCAACATTTATTGTTTTATCTGTAGTATGCGTGTGAGCTTGTTAAAGTTTGTTCTAGAATATACGTTTCTGTGCATTTCCATTGTAATCGTTCATTTTATTTATTTATTTCCACCTAAATATCAACAACTATAATCTATACTAATATTATAAAGAGGTAAAGTTTGTGAGTTTATGACATTGTGACGTTGTAGGAGGTAATCTCAGGAAGTACTGGTCCGATTTGAAAAATTATTTCAATGTTATATAGCTCATTTATCAAGGATGGCTATAGGCTATATATCATCATACTAAGACCAATAGGAGCGGAGCACCAATGAAGAATGTTTAAAAACCGGGGTTTTTTCCTCTTGTTGCTTTCCGCTGCGTGTGACCGTTAGCTCAAACTATTCCACCCGAACAAAGTCGCGGGCAAAGCAGCAAAAAATAAACTAATTTCAATACCGAAGAAGTAACAGTATAACGCACCACAATAATTAGTGTAAAACTGGATTAGGTCACAATGTCACCTAAAAAAACTATGGACATTTAAAAAAAATGCATTTATTAATTTAAAGTAAATAAAATAATTAATCTTCATTAAAACATCGATTTATTTCATTTTACTCCACTCTATAACTATCTTCGTCAAGTTTTTCATACATTTAAATCAAAAAGAGCACAACACTCATGTATTTTCGTATATTCCTTTACAAAGATGCAAAACGCAGACGAACCCACGGGCGACACCTAGTTGCTATATATATTGTAATTCTCCAACGGTTCGTATGTCCATTCATCATCGGATGATTGTGTACACTCATCGTAATTCACAGCTGAAAGTAAAAATTGGAATCTATTGATTTCATTATTCCATTGATTGCATGTGTTTTACCTTAATGATGATATGATTATATAAGTAAAGATATATAAAAAAATTCGATTGTACATCGAAAATATTAGCTTTGAGAAAAGTTATAGCGATTTGACAGATTTAAGATATATTTTATAATAGAAATGTTGTCAGTAAAACCTGTGGAATTTATGAAGTGAAAACTTTAGCCGCTTTCATTTGGGGTGTAAGGGGTGTCGAGTAACATCTTAAGACTTGAGACACCCAAGCCAACCTCACCTGCACGTGGTGCACCCTGCTGAATAACGAACGAGGCAATGGCGATAGCGGGGTGGCAGGGTTTTACAGCTCGACTGGGTCGCAACCACCATGTATATGGCGAAAAAGCCCATCATAGTGACTCGCTTCTGCGCGTCGCGTTTCGGTATCAGCCTGTGCGTATCCAGTACTGAGTGACTTTCGTCATTATGGCCGGCATGACAGCGGCGACCGGCGATGGATAATCTGTCTCTCGGTGGTTGCCGATGTTTTTGGATTGTACTATGCTTAACATCAAGCATAGTGCAGTCACTTTGTCGTGCTTCAATAAAAAAACAAAAAGCCATGTTGAGCGATTTAAAAAGAAATAGTCAATGCATTCAGCCAGTACGTTAAATTAGTTAAAGAAAAAATATCGTGCGGGGGGGAGGGCTAAGAATCAATAATCAAACACATTTCCACAGTTTTTAATAGTTTCATAGTTTTTCCATAGATAGATGTGGCAGAGGACTTTGTTTTATAATATAGTAGCAGGCCCGGTGGACGTTGTCCCGCCCTGATAATAAAAGTCTTGAGTTTTTGGCGAGATTTCAGTATGTCATGTAGTGTGTTTTATATTTTATTCATAACCTTATGTTATTTGACTCTATAATTTGTAAATTTGGTGGCGTTCTACGTAATATAGTTAGTTTATTGTGCATAAGTGAAGTGATTGGAAAATAATACCACGGAGCATGAAATTCTGAGATACCACAAAAACTCCCTGGAAGATTCTAACAAGGAATCCACCATTTTGTTAGAATATTGACACACACGACGCTTAATATCGAAGTGATCGCACGACGCTTAATATCGAAGTGATCGCACGACGCTTGTAATATTATTGACTACGCGACAATGGCAGTAATAATCTGAAAGATTGATTGCCAAAAATAAAGTTAAAAAAAGTCTTAACAAATGATATACCTAAACCTCTCCAATGAATCTCTTTATCTACTGGCTTGAGAATCCGTTCAGTAGTTTTTGAGTTTATCGCGAACAGAAAAACAGACGTGGCAAAGGACCTTTTTTAAATGTATAGTGACTAGCCTTTGCCCGCGATTCCGTCCGCGTGGAATAGACACTTTGTGCTAACACTAACACGCAGCGGAAGCTCACAGAAAAAAAAATACGATTTTGAAACATTCATTGGTGCTCCGCTCTTATTGGTTCTAGCGTGATGATATATAGCTTATAGCCTTCGATAAATGAGATATCTAATACTGAATTTTTAAAATCGGACCAATAGTTCCTGATATTAGAGCATACAATCTACTAAACCAACAAATTCTCCAGTTTTATAATATTAGTATAGATTACTACTCTTCTCTCGTACTTAACTCCAGTTGTTATTCAAATTACAATAACTTTTGATAGAGTGGACCGATTTTAATGAAACAAAACATTAGTTACTCCTGAGGATATGCTTTATGATTTTATTGTGAACTCAGTGTTGCGTTGTCATACAAACAGACAGACAGACATTTCTAAAAATGATTGAAATGTATTCTATTACTTACTACTAGACACCTTTAACAATTTTTAAAAATTACAAGCACGTTACATCTACATTCGTATTATATGTATAGATATAGATTTATTCTATCATAGCATGAATTAATTGTATATGCTTACCCTCGACATGTATAGGAATTGGAGGAGCTTCTCGAACTACCGGAGTTACTGGAAAAATAATGTAGAAAACGATAAATGATATTATCCGAATTCACAACCATCCTATAAGAAGTATATTCTTTTATTCTAACAACACTTGACAACACTTTTTTTTTTTGCCTTTAAGACACTACTAAGGCGAGCGCTTAAGGCACTCAGCTGATTTTATTCGACAACTAGCTCAAGGGTGCACAGCACAACTCGACTTGGGCTGATACGTACAATTCGCGACCTATCCGAGCTAACCTAAGCTAAACTATTCATACAAATATGAGTTGTTGGAACATATATGTTTACCAAGCCTACATACCTCAACAACTTTTATATATTTCGTATCGGATAATTTTCTAAACTATTACAGTTGTATAAGGGAAAGAAATAAAACCCTTCCACTTTCATGTTTAGGTCTGTATGCGTGCACGTGTATGGAGGTGATAAGTGTAATGTTGTTTGCAGTGATGTAAGATTTTGTGTAACTGTATCGCGCGAGCAGCACACTCTAGGGCTCCACGCCGAGGAAACGGACCTAGGCTTGAGCCGCTGCCGTGGGGGCTTAAGCTGGTGTGCGGGAACGAAATTTATCCCCAGACCACGGTGGCGTTTGGAACACTCTGTTTGGAGAGACAGGCGGGTACTGATCGTTCGTTGCTGTTATTTTACCGATAAACACTACTGTTTCTAACTACCTTTTGTTGATTTAAAACAGCACACTCTTACTGGAGAAAACGTACACCTGGCAATGTGTATGCAATCTTTTCGTTTACATTTCATACATTTTATATGTATGTCGCCCTACTTACGTGCGAATCAGCACACTTGAATTGGATATTTCTATACCGGGTGACTGTTCACACAGTAGCAATATTTATGAAGGACACTCTACACACGATACTCGTTCTAAATCAATTATAAAAATAGGTGCTTAATGTTTGAGTTAATTATCTAGAAAAATACAAAATCTATACACAATCCTCTACACGTCTATGTTAAAGCACAGTGTCAATGACCGTCGGGTGATTTCATTTTTATTTGAAAGGGAACGTGGAAACGAAACAGCAGGGTATTTTATTGCCTAGACGCTGGGTGGACGTGGGGAGGTTTGCCTCCTACGTTCGTCCTTAAGCCGGGCCAAGGGGAGATCGGTCGGGGGGCTGGTCTCTCCATTGCACTGGTTCGGCCGTCTGGGAGGCAGTCTACGCGTGCCAGGCTGTCTCTCTTTAGCGGGAGGCCCAGGATCTTTCTTCCTGGGCCGGCCGCCGGGGGACATGCGGAATACTCTTTCATCCCTTGTCCTCCATTACGGCGGTAGTTGGCACCCATGGGGTTTTAGTCCGTGCGAGTCGGACATCACCCACTCTCTCCCCCGGGAGGGTGGCGTATCCATAAGGGATTTCCCCATGTAAAAAAAAGGGTATTTTATTGCCTGTTTTATTATTGTCCGGATCGCCCATTGTAGCTTTTGGTACTTGCACTTAGGCTTATTATTTTATGTACACCTTTGTAGCTATGCTTTTGAAAGTCTTAGAACAAATTTTAACTTAAGTTTTCTTGGTTGTTTATTAGTATTTGTTTTGATATTTTTCGGCAGCAGATAAAGTTATGATTTCACGTCATGACATGATAGTAAGCGTGACCGATCGAATTACGCTTACGCGGCTTCTGTTAGACTAGCGAAGCGTAGTATAGCGGCTTGTGTACATCTAATATTTATATTTTTTAATTCATAACCATGCATATAATTATTGCTCCGAGTGCCAATAGACGTGAAAACCAGAACAGTGTTTATAAATTCAATAGAGATTATGAAATTTAAATCATTTAAACCACAACTAATATAAAAATTCTCAAGAGAACACAGTTATTATATTGTTTTCAGTGTTCACTTCTGTTGGCAGTGAATTTCTCAGAGTTACAAATCGCCGATACATCGTGGGCTGGTGTGGACAATACACCCATACCATGGGTCTCTTAGGACCTGATAATGAACCCTTACCATTTTGTGGAGACGGTGCTTGTTTTGGACCAGATAAGCCTGAGGTTAGACCGGTATTGCGTCTCAGCGAAGGTGGCGTTTCTTCAAACAAGACAATCTTTATTTAGCATGCTTGTACTTACGAATAAAATAAGACCAGATCTTTGCAGTACGACCGTGTTATGTAACAAAGTGGCAACTGAAAGACTAAACGTCAATCTGCCAATTCGGTCAATATTGTTGAGAATCTCTTTATTGTTTTGTGTCTCAGTCATTTTTTGTATGGAGATTTTGTAACCCAATCTGTTAACTCTTGTCAATTAACAACACAACAAAAAAAATTGAGACATCACGGGAAGCCTGGCAGATGTGAAGCATCGAAATAGTTTTGTATAAGTTATATGCATAAAAGAAC
>JACEII010000063.1:2546700-2561163 GCA_014332785.1 Antheraea mylitta | reverse complement strand
CATATATCTATTATCGGAAAATTGAGAGTTTTTCAGTTCGATAAGGGAAAAAAAAAGAAAACCCTTCCACTTTCATGTGTAAGCGTGTAGGCGTGCACGTATGTGGGGTTGATCGTGTAGTGTTATAGCGGTGATGTATATTTGTGTGTCACCGTATCGCACAAGCAACGCACTCAAGGGCTCCCTAACGAGGGATCGAACCTAGGCTTGAGCCACTGCCATGGGAGGCCTAATCGGATGTGCGGGAGCGAAATTAACCCCCAGACCACGGCGGCGTGATCTGTGGTTACGCGGGCGTGGGCGTGAACACGCTCTGATTCAAGGAACAGGCTGCTACTGATCGTTCGCTGACGTGATTGAATCAGGAGGGTCGGTAAAAATGTGTCGCGGACGTCTTTTATAACGAGTAGCGTTAGGTACGGTAGTTTGCGGCGGATACCACTAACGGACTAGGATGATTTACGGCTTTTTCAAAAAAACTAATCGTAAGTGATTTTACGTTCGCCCAGATAGAAGGGATCTCTAGGTCTCTATGGAGATCAACTCTCCGGATGTACCACGGGGCACCGGTCACTTTACGTAAAACACGATTTTGGAGAACCTGCAGCTTATCAAAGTTATCTTTGGACATATGCGCAAAAACGGGGCAGCTATATGTCATCACTGGACGGATACACGTCTTATACAAAGTGAGCTTGTGTCTGAGGGACATCTTACTCTTACGACAAAGCAACGGATGGAGGCGACCCAAGACGGTAGCGGCTTTGTTTCGCACTCTGTCTATATGTGAATTGAACTTTAAGTGTCTATCTAATGTAACACCGAGATATTTGACCTCTTCAACCCAAGGAATATCGATTCCGTATAGCCTGATGGGCTCAAATTTATTAGCGCGTTTCGTGGGATCGAAGAGTATTACGGCACTCTTATCGGGATTAACTTCTATGCGCCATCGACGAAACCATTCACCGAGAGTATGAACGGCTTTTTCGATGCGCTTCCTAAGAAAGTCCGACCGCCGGCCGGATGTGTAAATAACGGTATCCTCAGCGTAACAACCTACCTCGACTCCCCGAGATCGAGGTAGGTCACTGATGAACAGATTGAAGAGCGTGGGCGCGAGTATGGAGCCATGTGGCACACCTGAGCGTATCGTGTGGGGCAGCGTTAGTTCACCATCTACTCTGAAGCGGAATGTTCTATCAGTGAGATAATCGCGGATAATATGAATTAACCTATCGGGTACGCGAGATTTACATAATTTATGGATGAGCCCTCCGTGCCAGACCTTATCGAAGGCCTTGGCGACATCGAAGAAGAATGCAATTGTGCGTTTCGGTTTACGTTTCGGATCGGCGTTAAATTTAGAGAAAATGTACTCCGTGAGGCGGTGTACTTGATTCGTGCAAAAGTTTTCGGCGCGAAATCCGAACTGTTCAGGTGGTATTAATTTTAAATCTGTAATCGAGAACTGGAGACGGTTCAGAAGGAGCCGCTCGTAAAGTTTTCCTAAGGTATCTAACAGACTAATGGGGCGATAGCTAACGGGAAGCGTAGCTTTCTTGCCGGGCTTGTAAATACCTATCACTATGGCCTTTTTCCAGACGGCTGGAGATATCTTGTCTTTGGTTGTATGTACACGCATTACCGCTAAAATACTGCGTTCATGACAAAACCTCTTCGTGAATACCATAAAGCATATCTTCGAGTAACATTTTGTAGGTGGTAGAGCCTCGCTGAAGCTGTTACCGGCTTCAGCGTGAATGGGTTAGCTTGTCCGGGGTAATACCTCCCGCTTATAGAAAACCGACCTGAAGTAACAGTGCTTGCATTCCCTTTGCATTCACCTCCTCCTCCCTCTAACCCCTTCTCCCCAAACACAGGCTAGCATCGCACTTACGACTTCACTGGTGTTGCAAGTGTTTATGGACGGTGGTGATCACTTAACATCAGGTGACCCGTCTGTCCGTTTGCCTCCTATGACATAAAAAAAAACTTTTACTCTTTGTTTCATTAAAATCGGTTCACTCTATCAAAAGTTACTGTAATTTTAATGACAACGCGACTTAAGTACGAGAGAAAAGTAGATAAGTAAATGGACTTAATAAATTCAGATGAGTTTATTAATCGCTGTTTTATTGATAAGATTCCCAACGCACGAAGTTACGGGCACAGCTAGTGTAAGCTAAAAAAGCTATATAGGTGGTAGAGCCCCGCTGAAGCTATTTGTGGTTTCAGCATGAATGGGTCGGCTCCTCCGGGGTAGTACCACCCCTCTCACAGATAACCGACGTGAAATAACAGTGCTTGCATTGTTGTGTTTCGTTCGTTCAGTGAGAGAGCTGGAGGCCCACGTCCCTTCCTATTTCCTTCTTTCCCTTTCCTTCCCCTCCCCCTTCTCCCATATACCGACTGGTAACGCACTTGCGACGTCCCTGATGTCGCTAGTGTCTATGGACGGTGGTGATCACTTAACATCACGTGACCCACCAGTTCGTTTGCCTCCTTTGATATAAAAAAAAGTGATTAATATTGACCTGTAAGTGTCATTGCGAAAAAAGTACTAGACGGGTATACAACATCTGGTTTAAAACACCCGATTAGGCCTCCCACAGCAACGGTTCAAGCCTAGATTCCATCCCTCGGTAGGGAGCCCTTGAGTGCGCTGCTTGCGCGATAAAGTGACACAAAATCTTACATCACTGCGACAACATTACACATATCACCCCCACGCACGTGCACGCATACACGCTTACACATGAAATTGAAGGGTTTCGTTTCTTTCCCTTATCGAACTGAAATAGTTTGGAAAATTATCCGACACGAAATATATAGGAGTTGTTAAGGTATGTATGCTTGGTACACATGTATGCTCCAACAACTCATATATGTATGAATAGTTAACTTAGGTCAGCTCAAACAGGTCACGAATTGCATGTATCAGGCAACAGCCCAAGCCAAGGTGTGCCGTGCACCGTTGAGCCAGTTGCTCAAATAATATCGGCTGAGTGCCGCAAGCGCTCGCCTTAGTAGTCCGGTGAAGCTGTTAAGACCTTGCTGGGTCAATAGCGTAATCATTTCGAAAAAAAAAGGTTTAAAACTAATTCTATAACGCATATATATAGCATAATAGAATACACTGTTACATATGGCTTATTTGATCACAAGAATTAAATAATAATCTTACTTGATTCTGTATTGCGAAGAAGAGAAGCTGTAGATGATGACTTTATTTCTGAAAAAGAATTTTATATTCTTTAGAAGAACAGAAAAATACGAAAAGCAGCGTTTAATTTTTGGGATGAATTTCCTTATTGTGTTGTTGCAGTTCGAGCTTACTATTAAATCGTCGCGTAAGAAAAGAATGTTATCTTCGACGCGAATTTTTGCCTTTCTGTCACTTACTACTATAAATGAGTGTGTGTAACTACATATGAGTATCGAAATTTGAGCAGACCAGAATAGCGCGCAGTCTCTTGTCTCAGTACTGAATATAAGAAGATTTCATTTAAGCTTATATGTTTTTTTTTTTGTGTTATAGGAGGCAAACGAATTGCCGGGTCACTTGATGTTAAGTGATCACCGTCGTCCATAGACACCAGTAACACCAGGGGAATTGCAATTGCGTTACCAGCCTGTGTTTAAGGGAAGGCAGAGGGAGAGGGGAAGTGGGGAGGGGAGGTGGGCCTCCGGTGGTCTCACTGACCAAACGAAGCGCAATAATGCAAGCACTGTTACTTCAAGTAGGTTTTCTGTGGGTGGTACTACTCCGGGCGAGCCGACCCATTCATACTGAAAGTAATAATAGCTTCAGCGTGGCCTACCACCTCTAATGTGACTCTAACACCTCTAGAATGTACCACCTCTTTGTAATTTGTAAGTGAAAATGTAATATATATTTGGTAGGGGAGAACCTTTTGGGTTCGCGTCACCGATGGCCTCGACACGCTCGTGACGCAATGCGCTTGCGTCAGGCTAGCGACGTGTAGTATAACGGCCTGTGTATATGTTATATTGATACTTCGTGTTGAGATTGTTCAGTCCACCATATTTTGTTCAATTAATATATTGTACAAAGACGTATATAACTATTGATCCGACCATCAATAGATATAGGAACCAGGCTAATGTTAATAATTTTAATTTACAAATTTAATAAAATAAATTTAATAGATTAATATAATTTTATTAATATAATAATAAATTTAAATAATTTAGATTATAATTGACTTTTACAGTTATTCCACTGTTGGAGTTTTCACTTTTGTTGGTTTCTTATGATTTTTATGATTATTTCCACATTTTTTTGTCACAAATTAGCTGTATTCGTAATGTCATCCATTATTTTCCAATTGCAAAGTACTTTCAGATGGACTAACCAATATTTGAAAACCCTGTTTTGATATACGAGAACGCTCTATGTGTCTGTTCAGCCACGAAATCGTTGTAAACCGGCAATAAAGTTATAGAATTTGTAGTGGTCGCCATTGTGTTTGGAATGTATACTATTGACCATAACTGATTCCGTTATCCAAGGTCCAGACTCATTAAAACAAGAATATTGGCATATGATATGGCTTCCTGTAATTCCCTATTAGATTTGACAAATATGATGAAGTATATAGGCCTACCTACCTTCGAATACCTCCTTGGTTTCCTGCAGCTCTGCCGGTATCGGCATTTGTGGGCGATCTTTTATTCTCTCAAAGGAAGTCCTTGTTTCTTCTGAAATGAATTATTGTTAACAAGTGTCCTATGAATTTTCCATTAGAAGTGTTTGGAATATCCACAATATTATTTAAATATTTATTACTGTGTATAACATGTTTTATATTACCAATACGTCTACCTACTTTACGATTACAATGTTAGTTTGTTCATTGATTAATTAGTTTGGTATAAGAGATTAGTTTTGAAGTCACGCAGAAGCTATTACTAGTTTCAACATGAATGGATTGGATCACCTTCGGTACTTCCACCCGAACCACAGAAAGACCGACGTGAAGTAATAGTGCTTGCGTTGATACACTTTGTTCGGTCACTGAGAGCGCTGGCTTTCCTTCTCTCTCTCCCTCCCCCTCATTCTCTACAAAAGCAGCTTGTCAACGCACTTGCGACTCCTCTAGTGTTGTTAGTGCCTACAGTCCGTGGTTATCACTTAACATCAGACTACCCACCTGTTCGTTTGTCGACTATGATATTAAAAAAAGTTATTTTTGATTGTTTCGTTTTGCATCGTGCATTGTTAGATATTCGAAGAGTTCTTAAAAATATCTATGGCGTATTGTAGGCTCTGTGACTATCTATAATACTTAACGAAACCAAGAAAAAAAAGGCAGTCAGTAGGACTGCCTACAGAAACGAAGTTATAAAACAACGAAATAGCTGCGTTCTCTTTAAAATTTGTAAATCAATTATAATCCGAATTATTTAAATATTTGTAAATTAAAATTATTAACATTAAGCCTGCTTTTCACATCTATTGGCACTCAGAGCAATGTATATATATATATATATATATATTTTTTTATATCATAGGAGGCAAATGAGTCACCCAACGTTAAGTGATCACCGCCGCCCACAGACACCTGCAACACCAAGGGAGTCGCAAGTGCGTTGCCAGCCTGTGTTGGGGTCGGGAGGAAGGGAAGGAGAGAGGAAGATGAGAAGAGGTGGTCCTCCGGTGATTTCATTGACCGAACAAAACGCAACAATGCAAGCACTGTTACTTCACATCGGTTTTCTGTGAGAGGGTGATAGTACCCCGGACGAGCTGACCCATTCATACCAGTAATATCTCCAGCGTGGCTCTACCACCTACTTTATATATTTTTTATATACATTTCTATGAAGTTTATCAATTGATCAAACATATGGTGGGCTACACAAGCTCAATACAAAACATCAATATTACATTTACACAGGCCGCTGTCTACACGTCGCTAGTTTGACGCAAGCGCAATACGACACGAGAATGTTGTGACCATCGGTGACTCGAACTCATAAGTTTTTTTTTTTTTAACTTTATTTTTGGCAATCAGTCTTTCAGCTTATTACTACCATTGTCACTTAGTCAATAATATTACAAGCGTCGTACGATCATTTCAATATTAAGCGTCGTGTGAATCAATATTCTAACAAGATAGTGGATCCCTTGCTAGAACCTTCCAGGGAGTTTTTGGGGCATCTCAGAATTCCATGCTCCGTGGTATTATTTTCCATTCACTTCACTTATGCACAATAAACTAACTATATTACGTAAAACACGACCAAGTTTACAAAATATAGAGTCAAATAACACAAGATTATAAATAACATATGCAATCCACTACATGACAGATTAAAATCCCGCCAAAAACTCAATCCACAAGTTAAAGAAGTTTTAATACAAAATCGTTCTATTAAATTACTTGTACCAAATAAGTATGGAACTTACCCTTTGGCTTTTGTTGTTCTTTCTGTTTTTTGGTTAAAGTTTGTTTCCCGTTTTCTATTTTGGGTGTAGTCGACGTTAGTTTTTTTATCTCTGCCTCTGGTGATGCTTTTGGCGGAGGACCGGTAAATATGAATTTTTATACAAGTTTGTATGAATATATACTAATATTATAAAAAGGTAAAGTTTGTGAGTTTGTGACGTTGTAGGGGATAATCTCAAAAACTACTGGTCCGATTTGAAAGATTCTTTCAGTGCTATATAGCTTATCTATCCAGGAAGGTTATAGGTTATATATCATCACGATAAGATCCGAGGATGATCGATAGGAGCGGAGCATCAATGACGAATATTTCAAAGTCGAGTTTTTTAAAATTCTTGAGCTTCCGCTGCGTGTTACCATTAACTCAAGTTATCTATTCCACGCGAACGAAGTCGCAGGCAGAGGCTAGTTATATATATATATATAGTAAGAATATAAAAGACAATAAATTCAGGGCGTTAAACTGAAGAAAATGTCCATACTTGTTCACTTTGCATTAGTTTTATGTACTACTAGACTCAACCCACGACTTCGTCCGCGTGGAATAGTTACTTTGGGTTCACGCTAACACGCAGCGGAAGCTCTCAAGAGGAATAAACCTCGATTTTTAAACATTCTTCATTAATGCTTGGCTTTTATTGGCCTTAGCGTAATGATATATTACTATTTATTATATAGCTTTTATATTATATAGCTATTATATATAGCTATATGTTATATAGCTATTACTGGTTTTAGTATTAATGGGTGGCTCATCCCTGGTGCTACCACCCGACACACAGAAACACCCACGTGAAGTAACAATGCTCAACAAATTATTAATATTAAAAAATGAGCCGTCACAGGACACCCAGCAGATGTGGAACATCAAAATTGTATTGTATAAGTTATATGTATAAAATAACAGATTACGACAGGAATCAGCTATGGCATAATGAAAAGATAAAGCTAAAAAAATTACAAATTAGGTCCTTAAAATAATGACTGTTAATTTATTTTATTACATAAATATTCATTTTTATTAAAAAAAAAAATCAACTAGGCACTGGCGCGGTGTGTTTGGCGGCATTTATCAAAAGGCGTTAGGTCGTCGACGCATGCCACGTAAGACTAGTAGATCTAGTAGCCTACAAGCTAGGATTACAAATGTTTTTGTGTATTTCGTTAATAGTGCAATGTTCGTGTTTTGCGTCGCCACGACAACAATCAGGTTTACCCTCCACCGTGTTTCACATCAAAAAGTTATAACTTGAATAAACATTTGAAATAAAGGATCTTACCAGAGAAGATTGGCGGTGGTTCATAAGTGTTCTCGTCGGGTACCATTGGGACTGAAAAACAATAAATTTTAATGACTTACTACGGAGAATTATAGGGCAATTTAAGAAAGTATTTATCATTTGAAGTGTTACAATTTTCTCCAGTTTTTAAGATTCCTCGTGATGCTCTTTCATCAATTTTTTTAGGGTTATAATATTTTTTTTTAAATTTTTTTGCTCATGTTCTCTAGTCAATGTTACAGTTATTCGATTATAGGTAATTTGTAGTTGGTAGAGCCACGCTGAAGCTATTAATGGTTTCAGCATGAATGAGTCGGCTCGTCCGGGGTAGCACTACCCTTTCACAGAAAACCAACGTGAAGTAATAGTGCTTGCATTGTTGGTATTCGTTCGATCAGTGAGAGTGCCGGAAACCTATCTCCCCTCCTCTCGCTACTTCTCTCCTCTAACCCCTCTCCCTTTCTCTCCATTCCCCCTAACAACGCAATTGCAACTCCTTTGGGGTTACTTGTGTCTATGGACGGCCGTGATCGCTAAACAACAGGTGACCCGCTTGTTCGTTTTCCTCCTATATGATATAAAAAAACTATAAAGATATATATTGCGCGCCAAATTCAAAAAGTATATCTCAGTACAATCCCATTCAAACTTTTTGATCGACCGTATGTCACCTGTGGATCATCACCGTCCATAGATACTAGCAACACCAGGGGAGTCGCAAGTGCATTTCCAGCCTGTATTTGAGGAGTGGGGGAGAGTGACTTTGGTAGGGAAGAGGACAAAGGTAGGTGGGCCTTCGGCGCTCTCACGGACAGAATGAAATGCAACAACGCAAAAACTATTACTTCACGTGGATGTTTCTGTGAGTCGGGTGGTACCTCGAGTGAGCCGACCCATTCATGGTAAAACCAATAATAGCTTCAGCGTGACTCGCCACTTAAGACAGTGGCTGTAATAATCTACTAGATTTGTTGCCAAATATAAAAGAAGAGTGATAATGACAAGAATGACTGTCTGCCGCATTTTCATATTCGTGCCAGCAGTACTGTCGTTTTTCATTCCACCGATTCTCAAATCATATTTATGGATGAATATATATATATATATATATTTTATGGCATATAGGAGGCAAACGAACATGCGGGTCACCTGTTGTTAAGCGATCACCGCCGTCCATAGACACTAGCAACCCCAGAGGAGTCGCAAGTGCGTTGCCAGCCTGTGTTTGGAGGAATGGAGAGAAAGGGGGAGGGGAAGGAAGAGGAGAAGGGAGGGAAGGGGAGAAGGGTCTCTGGCACTCTCACTGAACGAACGAAACGCAACAATATAAGTACTGTTACTTCACGTCGGTTTTCTGTGAAAGGGTGGTGCTACCCCGGACGAGCTGACCCATTCAGGCTGAAACCAATAATAGCGTGGCTCTACCACTACTTATAAACAATACAATATAAACTCTTGTCTTCAAGAATTAATATCCCTCACCGGGAGGTTGATTTTTCCTTGTTTTCAGTGATGCCGGAGAGTTGTTTGTTGGAGATCGAAGAAGAGAGCTAGTGATAGGCGGCGGATCAGGCAACGGCTCTCTCAAAATCGTCATAGGAATTGGTTTTGGTGGTCCTGTAATCAGACACTAACTTAATCTTTGCACACATTTTTTTTTATATCATAGGAGGCAAACGAAGAGGTGGGTCAAGGGTTTAAGTGATCACCACCGTCCAAAGATACTTGCAACACCTGGGGAGTTGTAAGTGCGTTGCCAGCCTGTGTTAGGGGAGAGGAAGGAAATATGAAAGGGGGAAGGGGAGGAGAGTTGAGTCTCCGGCGCTCTCACTGACCGAACGAAACGCAACAATGCAAACACTGTTAATTCACGTCGGTTTTCTATGAGAGGGTGGTACTACCCCGGACAAGGCCAACTCATTCATACTGAAGCCAGTAATAGCTTCAGCGTGGCTTTACAAACATCAAAATTTATCATTAATTACGAAATTTTATCTTACACAATTTTACGGGTGCATTGTAATATTCTCTCACTTCGAAAATTCAGATGAATTATATAATTTATTTATTTAGGTTAGCAACAGAGTCAACATCAATAAATTGTTATTATACTTTGACCGCTACCGCTGTACCGTGCCTTAGGTATGCACGGGGAGGTGGGGAGTGGGAAGGAAAGAGCATGAACTCACATAAGATTCAAAGCATCACACAGATCTTAGGATATCAAATCTTTCTTGGCAAGTCTTGTTTTCATACAATGTAAAGAAAACTCACGTGGCAATGTTTCCAACTGAGATGGTTCTGGTATCGGAGCTCGTCCTGGAAAACACACATCATTATATACGCCTTCCATAGACACTAGCAACCTCAGAGGAGTCGCAAGTGCGTTGCCAGCCTGTGTTTGGGGGAACGGAGAGAAAGGGAGAGGGGAAAGGAGAGGGGAGACGGGTCTCCGGCGTTCTCAATGACCGAAGGAAAGGCAACAATTCAAGCACTATTAATTCACGTCGGTTTTCTGTGAGAGGGTGGTGCTACCTCGGGCGAGCCGACCCATTCATATTGAAACCAATAATAACTTCAGCGTGGCTCTACCACCTATAATGACGATGTGACTTAAGTATGATAGAAAAGTAGAGAATTAAATGGACTTAATACATCCAGATACATCCAGATCTAGATATCAGTTCAAGGCTATTATAAAATAAACATAAACAGATAATATACTTGGACAGTAAGTATGTATTAAAATAGCTAATACTTTACGATTTATCGCTACCGAGTTTGGTTTAGGCCATACTCGGCAGTGAACAGGCTTGGCGAGTTATGGCCTCCTTTTTCTCTCTCACTCTGCGATCATCTCGCAGAAGGAGACGGCGGAAAGGGTCCGCAAGGTAGATCCTTTAAGTGGCCCTCTCCGTCAACGTAAGATACCGGTGGGAGGAGGCGCTTTGTCCCCGGTGTGTCCCTCAATAGGTAGGAGCCCAACGGTCATCTTTCGCCGAGCAGGCAAATGGGACGGCTATATAAGGGGACTATTTCGATCCCTTGCCGCCCTAACAATACGGACGGACGTACACCTTGGGATTATAGTACGTAAAACTCGGACATAACCCACCCTCTTCTACGGGAGGGAGGGTATCTATAAAGGATTTCCCCACGTTAAAAAAAAATGATGTGGATAAAGCATAACTCTTTAGCATATGTTGAGCTGAACATACATTTGTAATGCTGCGATGTGCACATTTTTATCCACTCTTGTATCATCATCATTATCCTGTAAGAGACCCACTTCAGGGCCATAGGCCTCTTCCGGAACGAAGGTATGGGCGTAATCACCACGCCAGCCCAAGACGTATTGGCGATTTCAAACTCTGAGAGATCCACAGTTCTATATCTTTCCCACATACAGTAGTACTACAAGAACATCTCTCAGGTTCAGATTTCCTCACGGTGTTGTCTTACACTGTCAGCCGATAGTGTTATCAATTTAAATTAGTAATTGTACGTGAATTCCGAAAAATTCGTTGGTACATGCCGGGGTTCGAACCTGCTGACATAGAAATAATATTCCACCGGTCAAACCACTAGGCCACCACGACTTACATGTATAAATCTTGTACACAATTGGTATAATGCATTATTATTATTATTTAATCGTAGCACGACAAAATGACTGCACTGTACCTGATGATAAGCACAGTACAATCCAGAAACAATAGCGACCACCAAGTGACACACTATCCATCGCCGGTCGCCACTGTCATGCCGGCCTGCAAAAAGCTAGATATGCACAGGCTGATCCCGAAACGCGACGCGCAGAAGCAAGTCAATATTACGGGCTTTTTCGCCTACCCTACCACCCCGCTCTCGCCATTGCCTCGTTCGTTATTCAGCAGGGTGCACCACGTGTAGGTGAGGTTGTCTTGGGTAGGTCTCAAGTTTTATGATGTTGTTCGACGCTTCTTACACCCCGCAGGGTGCACCACGTGCAGGTGAGGTATGAATAAATTATGTCATTCTAAAATGTTATCTCTTCATTGAAGTTAAATCAGAAATGGAAATGATCAATGTTATACATAACCAAGCAGATGGATAAAGCTTATTAGCAGAGTTCTCAGTTCATCCAGATAAGGTATCGGTAATTAGACAATTCCAAAATAACGGAACAGTTAAATTTTACTTACGTGACATCGGCATGGGCTCCAAAGCTTCATAAATTCCACTTTCCCTCGACGAGTCTCTATCGCTAGCTATGGTTGCCTTTTGACCTGGAGCCCCACAGTAGCGAGCTAACATTAAAAATTACAGAAAGAATAAATATTAGTAATCCAGAGAAACACGATGTCTTATTTCTTTATAACATGCTACATACGTTTCATTGGATTCAGTAGATAGTGACATTTCGCAATGTTTTGAGAAAGAGGCTTAAACGTTCTTCCTTTCCTTCCTTTTGAAGTTGCTTGAGTTTTTATGTAATCTATAATTTTATACTAATATTATAAAGAGGTAAAGTTTGTGAGTTTGTGACATTGTAGGGGGTAATCTCAGAAACTATTGGTTTAATTTGAAAAATATTTCAATGTTATATATTTCACTTATCGAGGATGGTTATAGGCTATATCATCATGCTAAGACCAATAGGAGCTGAGCACCAATGAAAAATGTTTAAAAATCGGGGTTTTTTTCCCTCGAGAGTGTTTCCATTGCGTATTAGCGTTAGCCCAAAGTATCGAACGAAGTCACGGGCAGAGGATAATGTTAATTTAAAAATCATTTTAGAACCTTTACGCATCTCTGGTTTTTCTTTTCGTAAAGTAACAAAAATCTACGATGTAAAATAAAGAAAACGAAAACTTTTTAATTTCGGAGCAACAATGATGCATCATTGTTTTTGTGATTTGTGATTGCAATTACATCGTGCAGCTAATGTCTATCTGATTCCACCATCATCTGTGGACCATCAGCCTGAATCCACTGCTGGGTCATATGCCTCTTACAGGAGGAAGATGTTTTTATATCGTAGAAGACGAATGATCACCTAACGTTAAGGGATTATCACTGTCCATAGACACTAGGAAGACCAGAGGAGTCGCAAGTGCGTTGCCAGTCTGTGTTGGTGAAAAGATAGGGGCCTCCGGCGTTTTCAATAACCGAACGAAACGCCACAATGTATCATCATGTATCATTGTTACTTTACGTCGACTTTCTGTAGGTTGGGTGGTACTACCTCGGGCAAGCCGACTCATTCATGCTGAAATCAGTTATAGCTTTAGCGTGCCTCTACCGTCTACAAGGAAGGAACATAACCACCTCGCGCTAGCCCACGGCGTATTGGCGATTTCAAATTCCGAGCAATCCACAGTTCTATATTATCCCACATATGATGGTTACTAGAAGAATAATTCTCAACAATGTTTTCCTACACCGTCTACCGATAGTGTTACCATCTTAAATAGGGAATATACGCGAATTTTCAAAAATGCCTTGATACATTCAGACTGAATTGACATTCCAACACTTAAAGCATTTGTCCACCACAACTCTTATCCCACGACGAATACTAAGGTGAATAATACTTTGCACTTCCGCCTCGAATTAATTGACCACTACTACGTCTAACTACAACAAAAAGAAAATCAATTAATTAATAAACATATATTTTGTATAAATTAATTATATTTTGTATAGTTAATATAAATATAACTGTTATCAATAAATTAATTAAAATATGTTGCAGATTGACGCGTAATCTCGAGCGGGCTCGCAACGGAGGAGTCAACATCGATCTGATGATGCTCCGTGACGGAGCGAAACACATTTATTTTATTTTTATTTATTTATTTCCAAGAAATCTACAGCTCTACATTCTTAACAAAAAATAAATACAAGTCTAATGTTAGTTTTGCCAAAATGATTTCCGTATATAAATATCGTAAAACATGTAATCGATTGTCGAGATTACGCGTCAATCTGCAACATATTTTAATTAATTTATTGATAATTACTATATTTTTATTAATATTACAAAATATAATTAATATATACAAAATATATGTTTATTAATAATTGATTTTCTTTTTGTTGTAGTTAGATGTAGTAGTGGACAATCAATTCAAGGCGGAAGTGCAAAGTAGCATCCACCTTAGTATTCAATGATGGATTTCCGCAAAGTAACGCCTTCTTCAATCCAATATCTTATCCCACGGCGTTTGATTTACGATCTTCAAATTGCAGACCTTTCAATAGATGTTTATATTGTCAAATGCAGTCAAGAGTCGATCTTATTAAATACTACTTCGTAAGCGTGGAATAGTTAGTCTGAGCTAATACTAATATGCAGCGGAAGCTCTCAAAAGGAAAGTAAACCCTGATTTTGAAATATTCTTCACTGGTGCTCCACTTCTATGGGTCTTAACGTACTGCCTTTTTCGATTAATGAGTTATTTAACACTGAAAAATTTTTTTTAAATCGCACCAGTAGTTCCTGATATTAGCGTGTTCAACCAAAAAAAAACAGCTTTATAAGATTAGCACTCTTCTCTCGTACTTAACTCCAGTCGTCATTCAAATTACAACAACTCTTGATAGAGTGGATCGATTTTAATGAAACAAAAACTAAGTTATTGTCGAACATGCTTTACGATTTTCTTGGTAAGGTTGTATTGTGAATCCAGTATTTTAGCAGTGATCCGTGTTCATACAAACAG
>JACEII010000063.1:2527167-2546690 GCA_014332785.1 Antheraea mylitta | reverse complement strand
TGGTGAGGTTTTATTGTGAATCCAGTATTTTAGCAGTGATTCGTGTTCATACAAACAGACAGACAGACATTTCTAAAAATGATTAAAATGTATTTTATTATTTTTGCAACAATTTTTTCCACGAAATTGTAAAAAGTACAGTCACGTCAAATTTACCTTCTTATTATATGTATAGATTAGCCGTACCCGCCAGCTTCGTTTACATTATAATGACATTTACATTATGAGCTAGAAAACAAATGAACCAAGGATAAATACCTGTCTTCTATGGGAGCAAATAAATTAATAAACAAAGAAATTGAGAAAACATGGTAAAGGGCTTATAGAATTTGAAAAATATATAGCCTATAACCATCTACGATTAATTCCACGTCAAATAGTTGTGGTTTCATCCTGATCGGTTCAGTAGTTAGTTGCTAATTTAAAACTCTTTAAGAAAATATGCGCTATATTAAAATTAAGTAAAAGTCTGGTTTAGCATGAACTTCAGTATATTATCTCCAATGAACAGCTGAGTATTCTTCGAGATAGTTTCGACAGCTGATTTTCAATTAAAATTGCTTCCCAAAATTTTAATATAAGACCTATACAAATTAGTAATCGTGGTTGAAGATACTCACAATTTTCGTTGGATTTATCCACAACCGTTGACAACTGTGCATATTTTCGGTTTCGGTTTGCTAGAATTAATAATTTAAATCAATATAGTATACACATCTATCTAATAATAATATATTATCATCTATCTATCTATCTATCTAACATCTTTAAACGAGCAATTCTTGTATATTTTTATATTTGTATATATTCCGGATCTCGGAAACGGCGTCATCTATTTCCGTGAAACTTAATACGTTATGTAGTTTCGGGGACGATAAATCGATCTACATAAATCTTCTTCTTCTTTCTCTTGCTTTGGCTCCGCAGAAGCACTTGCCAGTGTCAATGTTTTCTTTCAATGGACATTATAGTATAATAATATTACAAGCATCGTGTGATCATTTCAAAAGTCTAAAAAGATGGTGGATCCCTTGTTAGACCTTCCAGGGAGTCTTTGTGGCATCTTAGAATTTCATGCCCCGTGGTATTATTTTCCATTCACTTCACTTATGTACAAAAAACTAACTATATTACGTACAATACCACCAAATTTACACAATATAGAGTCAAATAACAAAAGATTATGAATAAAATATAAAATTCACTACATGACAGACTAAGATCCCGCCAAAAACTCTACCTAAATCTTATTCATAGAAAACTTTTTAAACTGACATTTCAGACAATAAAAAAAATAGATCTAGAATATGAAGGTATATTTCGCCGCCGCTGTCAAAACAAAAATAGCTCAAATGGAAATACTCTAATAGAGTTGGACAGGTGGCAAATTTAGCACGCTAGGTAGAGTAAAGTTTAAAATTAGTTATACATATAAAAACTTTTTAACAAAAAATTAAACCGCCGAAAAAACTGAAAAGCAAAAAATAATAAACCTTTTACTTTATTCATCTTAATAACTAAGTTCTTAAACTAATGTAAGTATACCTAAGAAATTTTGAGTCGGCGCCAAACAACCAATGAACAAAGATCATTAGATTACTTAAATTCACAAAAAAAAACAAATCAAATTAAAAACACAATGTGAGATCTCCAGCGGTAACGTGTGTGCCCGTTCGGGTTGCTTCGTAAGCATTCGGCATGCAAGGGGTGTGTCACGCTGCGCCGCCGCCGCGCATCACGCTTTACGTAATTAATTAATTTGCTTGATTGGCGCCGACTTAAAATTTCTTAGGTATACTTACATTAGTTTAAGAACTTAGTTATTAAGATGAATAAAGTAAAAGGTTTATTATTTTTTGCTTTTCAGTTTTTTCGGCGGTTTAATTTTTTGTTAAAAAGTTTTTATTTTATAATTTTGTGTGGCTATGATCTTACTAATTACTACAAGCTTAATTTATTTGTAATACACAACTCAGAAGCTGAATTATAAATCATGCCCGGTTTTCTTACCCTTGGGGTTGCTATTTTCATGTTTACATGTATATGGGATCAACTTCTGGGTATACTCTTTCAAATCAAAAGATAATAATTTAATTCGGACTATTCTGTCTAAAGGTATGCGCGGTCATAGACATAATCAGTGCGTGAATAATCAATCATTGTCGATTTTCATACTATTAGGGTTGAAATTTTTTTCCCAAATTTAAATGGGACCAACTTCGGAGTATACCCTTTCCAATAAAAAAAAAGAATTATTAAAATCGGACTATACTGTAAGTGTAATACACAACTCAGAAGCTGAATTATAAATCATACCCCGTTTTCCTACCCTTGGGGTTGATTTTTTTATGTTTACATGTATATGGGACCTACTTCTGGGTATACTCTTTCAAATCAAAGGATAATAATTCAACTCGGACTATTCTGTCTAGAGATATGCGCGGTCATAGACATAATCAGTGCGTGAATAATCAATCATTCTTGATTTTCATACCCTTAGGGTTGAATTTTTTTTCCCAAATTTAAATGGGACCAACTTCGGAGTATACCCTTTCCAATAAAAAAAGAATTATTAAAATCGGACTATACTGTAAAAAGTTATGCGTGATCATACATAAAAAAAAAAAAAAAAAAATATACGCGACGAATTGAGAACCTCCTCCGTTTTTTTCGTCGGTTAAAAAGAGAGGAAAGGAATAGGAGAAGAGGGGAAAAAAGAGAATGTCTTGCATTGGTTGAGGTGGCTTTACTATACTAATATTATAAAGAGGTTAAGTTTGTGAGTTTGTGACGTTGTAGGGCTAATCCCAGGAACTACTGGTGCGATTTAAAAACTTCTTTCAGTGATATATAGCTCATTTATCGAGGATGGTTATAGACTATATATCATCACGTTAAGATCAATAGGAGCGGAGGAGCATTGAAGAATATTTCGAAATTGTTTATTTTCCTCTTGAAAGCTTCCGCAGTATGTTAGCGTTAGCCTTTTCCCTTATCGAACTGAAAAACTCAATTTTCCGATAATAAATATATGGAGGAGTTGTTGAGGCGTGTATACTTGGTACACATATACGTTTCAACAACTCATACATATATGAATAGTTAGCTAGGTTAGCTAAGACAGGTCGCGATTTTGCATGCAACAGGCAACAGCCAAGCCGAGGTGTGCCGTGCACCCTTGAGCTGGTTGCCATAATAAAATCGGCTGAGTGCCTTAAGTGCTCGCCTTAGTAGTCCGGTGAAGCTGTTAAGACCTTGCTGGGTCAATAGCGTAGACATTTCGAAAAAAAAAATTAGCGTTAGCCCAAAGTAACTATTCCCCGCTGTCGAAGTAGGTTCTGACCTAGTAGATTGAGGCTAGTATCGTATAACAACAAAGATTTTCATTGCTGTAATTAATTCACAATATAAATTGAATTTCAGATGACTGTCACACTATTTGTCATTCATTAAAAGTACAGTTTCAGTAGTAATGAATCAAAATCAAAACTAGTTTATTTAATTTAGGCCCTAATAAGGCACTTATGAACGTCAAAAACTACCACCGGTTCGGAAACAACCCAGTCATCGAGAAGAACCGGCAAGAAACTCGATCGGGTACATTTTTTTTTACATATATGTGGGAAACGGAACCTAGTCGTAGAAAAAGACACACGATATGATTGTAAACCTGATTGTTGGCGTGGCGACGCAAAACACGAAAATTTCACTATTAACGAAATACCCAAACACATTTGCAACCCTATCCCTATAAGCATAAGATTCTAACTTTTTTGTAGGCGACTCGTTTTACAAATGCGCCAACGCTTAGTTGAATATTTGTATTTAAAACATAAAACAAATTTTTATTATACCATAGCTGATTTCTGTCATAATCTCTTTGTTCAGTATTCGGTACTCCTTGTTGGTTAGGTTGTTTTAATAATGTAAAATCACAAGCCTAACTGACGGGACCGACGGAAGTACCGAAGAAACGTCGACATCAACATCGACGCAACATCACTGGGCACATCCCTAGTCGACATGCAAAACGGTCGAATTCAAAACTGACATGACATTACGCGTCTAAGTGTTCGACTGCAAGCAGTAAAGTTAAGTGTCTCAGCGCCGTGCGCCTTAATTAAAGTGTTAATAAGTGCTGCAGACTTCGTAAGGCCCCATCACGTTAACGGAACTACTAGAGGGAACCTGGATGTTCCAGAAGACCGGTAAGTGGTTTTTTCATTATTTATTGCAGACCTTTGCTAGCTTGGGATACCCGAATACTGAGCGTAATCGTAATCATCCTTGATCCTTCGAAGGCACGTAGCCTACCAGTCAACCAGTAGGTCTCATAAACCCTACACTGTTCTTTTATGGATATAACTTATACGAAACAATTTCGATGCTTCACAGCTGCCAAGCATCCCGTGACGGCTCAATTTTTTGTTTGTTGTATTAATTTTGTATTATAACATTAATATGATCGACTGAACGTCGGATAACCATCACATGAACTTCGAAAATGAGCGCTACAGTAATACTGTACTGTACATTTTGCTGAATGGGTTTACCAATTGTTGGACTTTTTTTTTTTCATTTTTCAAATGTAGTTTTTTTTAATTATGTAATTTAATTTTTGTTTTTATATCATAGGAGGCAAATGAACAGATGGGTCACCTGATGTTAAGTGATCACCACCGTCCATAGACACTTGCAACACCAGGGGAGTCGCAAGTGCGTTGCCAACTTGTATTTGGGAGGAGGGTGGGGGAGGGGCAGGAAGGAAAGGCGGAAGGGGGGAAAGGGAGGGTAGTGGGTCTCCGGCTCTCTCACTGACCGAACGAAACGCAACAATGCAAGCACTGTTACTTCACGTCGGTTTTCTGTGAGAGGGTGGTGCTTTCCCGGACGAGCCGACCCATTCGTTCTGAAAACAATAATAGCTTCAGCTTGGCTCTATCACTACTAAATTTAATTGTATATTCCAACAGTAAAGTTTTTTTTTCTTTCTACGAAAGTTATGAGTATGAACGTGTACGGATATGGGAGTCCAGGAAGACCGGAAGAGATATGGATGGATTGTGTGAACAATGATAGGAAACATGTTGTGCCAACTCTACTTAGGTGGGATAAGGCAGAAGTGAATAATTTTAATATTTTAATAATTTCATAGGTGGTAGAGCCACGCTGAAGCATGGTTTCAGCATGAATAGGTCGGTTCGTCGGATAGTACCACCCAACCCACAGAAAACCGACGTGACGTAACAGTGCTTGCATTGTTGCGTTTCGTTCGGTCAGTGAGAGCGCCGGAGGTGCACCTCCCTACTCTGCCTTACCTCTCTTTCATCTTCCCCACCAACACAAGCTGGCAACTCGCGACTTCCCTAATGTTGCAAGTGTCTATGGACGGTCGTGATCACTTAACATCAGATGACCCACATATTCGTTTGCTTTCTATGATATAGAAAAGTCATGATAATGCCAGGCATCTGTTACTTACTTTTATATACCCAAAAAAAGATTAGGCTGGTTTCCGCAACAATGACGACTAGCATCACAACACTGATAGCGATCCAGATGGAGACACAGCTTTCCTCACAGATGAAGCCGCCGGATTCTGAAATTTTAATAAAAACATTAACATACTCGTACTTCCTAATGCGAAAGATGGGTTTGTCCGTTTGTCTGGTGTACAGAAATCAAGATAATCATAAAATATACACTTTTTCTAGAGATATATCCAAAAGCAAAAGTCGGTTCACCAGATTAGGCCCCCCTCGGCAGCGGCTCAAGTCTAGGTCCGCTCCCTCGGCGTAAAGTCCTGAAGTACGCTGCTCGCGCGATACACTCACACAAAATCTTACATCACTGCGACAACATTACACATATCACCTCCACACACGTGTACGCATACACGCTTAAACATGAAAGTGGAAGGGTTTTTATTATAATATATAATATAATAACTCATATAATTTATATATATAAAATGCATTAAAAAACATTGAATTAATCAAAATATATAATATTCGCACTACTGCTTGAATAACACACAAGATATACACACAAGTAAAAGAAAAGTTGTGTTTTTTTCTTTATTTTTGGCAATCAATCTTTTAGATTAGTACTACCATTGTCACGTAGTCAATAATATAACAAGCGTCGTAAGATCATTTCAATATTAAGCGTTGTGTGAATCAATATTCTAACAAGATGGTCATGTTAGAACCTTCCAGGATTTTTTTGTGGCATCCCAGAATTTCATGCCCCGTGGTATTATTTACCATTCACTTCATTTATGCAAAATATACTAACTATAGTACGTAAAACACCACCAAATTTACAAAATATAGAGTCAAATAACACAAGATTATGAATAAAATATAAAATCCACTACATGACAGACTAAAATCCCGCCAATAGTTGTAGTAATAATATTCGTCCAATAGGACAGGCGAAGGAATTAATCCATACTGCCAATTCTGAAGTTGTCAATATATGTCGTTCTTGTATATTCTGTAGTGAGTTTTATTCTATGTTCAAGTAAAGGCATACGCGCCAAATCTTCTAGATCTTAATTTTCAAGCCGTTTCTTTTGCTAATTCTAAAGTTGTCAATACGGATAGTTCTTATGTATTCTTTAGTCTGTTCTCGATTATGTCCAAGTTAAAAGGCATAAGCGCCAAATCTTCTACATAATATTTCAGACATTTTTTTATTTTCTTAATCTTCGAATAATCTTTGAAAAATGTTCTGATTGTAGTAAATATGCATGGTGTAAAGTGTCGTGCGGTTATTTCAATGTTATAACAAGATGGTAGTTCTCTTGTTACAACTTTCCTGGGAATATTTGTGGCATCTCAGAATTCATGGTCCGTGATATTATTTTTCATTCACTTCACTTATGCTCAATAAACTAACCATATTATATAAAACACCACCAACTTTACACAATATAGAGTCAAATAACACAAGATTAATGAATAAACTATAAAATCCACTACATGACTGACTAAAATCCCGCCAAAAACTCCGAAAAATTTATTTTGACACCTGTCATTTTACTTTTACGTTCCAATTACCTTTTCTATATTTTTACCATTACCGACGTTGTATATCTTACATGCTCTTTGAAATCAACTGGTCAAATTGTAGGTTAATATAATAATATAATTTGTAAATTCATAATATAAAATATTTATCAATTAATAATTAATCTTTAGTAAATTTATGAAACCACTGAAATAACTATTATTCTCTTTGGTTTTATTGAATGTCAAAATGTATTATGATCGAATCTCGACCACTGGGCGACCATTAGTATTTTTTTAATGATTCAGTAGAGGGATAAAGAAGGGTTAATAGGAATATTACCTGTAACGGAGACATTCATGGTGCAAACGATTTCTGAATAATTCATTTGATTACGAATGACTACATTTCCTATAGGAGGGTTCGTGTTTGGAGCTATATATACTTTAATCTGCCATTTGCCGTCAATTGATTTATCCACATGGTCATTCTGAAAACATTTAGAAATATATATATATATATATATATACTGATATTATAAAGAGGTAAAGTTTGTGACGTTGTGATGTTGTGACGTTGTAGGGGGTAATCTCAGGAACTACTGGTCCGATTTGAATAATTATTTCAGTGTTATGTAGCTCATTCATCGAGAATGGTTATAGGCTATATATAATCGCGCTAAGACCAATAGAAGCGGAGCACAGATAAAAAATATTTCAAAATCGGGATGTTTTTTCCTTTTGTGATTTTTTTTTTCGAAATGACTACGCTGTTGACCCAGCAAGGTCTTAACAGCTTCACCGGACTACTAAGGCGAGCGCTTAAGGCACTCAGTCGATTTTACTTTGGCAACCAGCTCAAGGGTGCACGGCACACCTCGGCTCGGCTGTCGCCTGTTGCATGCAAAATCGCGACCTATCCCAGCTAACTTAGCTAACTATTCATATATGTATGAGTTGTTGAAACGTATATGTGTACCAAGCATACACGCCTCAACAACTCCTCCATATATGTATTATCGGAAAATTGAGAGTTCGAGAAGTGAAAAAAGTAAACCCTTTCACTTTCATGTGTAAGAGTGTAGGCGTGCACGTGTGTGGGGGTGATCGTGTAGTGTTGTAGCAGTGATGTATATTTGTGTGTTACCATATCGCGCAAGCAGCGCACTCAAGGGCTGCCTACCCAGGGATCGAATCTACGCTTGAGCCGCTGCCAAGGGAGGCCTAATCTTGTGTGCGGGAGCGAAATTTACCCCAGACCACGACGGCGTGATCTGTGGTTACGCGGGCGTGGGCGTGAACACGCTCTGTTTGGAGATACGGGCTGGTACTGATCGTTTGCTGACGTGATTGAATCAGGACGCGCAACGTTGGGTACGGGTTCATAGATTGCGGCCGATAACACTAAAGGGCTGGGATGATTCGCGGCTTTCTCGAAATAACAGTCAGCTATGGCGTAATGAAAAGACAAAGCATTACAAATTTGTTCTATTAAATAATGACTATTTAATATTAAACTATTCATTTTTATTAAATACAAAATAAAAAAAATCAACTAGATGCGTTGTATTGGGCGGCATTAATCAAAGGGTGCTAGGTCGTCGGCGCATGCCGAGTAACACTAGTATAACGAGTGGTCGGAAAAAACAGTTCGAAACTTATAGTTATACAAATAGGGTTGTAATTTTTTTTGAGTTTTTCGTTAATAGTGCAAAGTTTTTGTTTTTCGTCGCCACACGTCGCCAAGCCAAAATTAGGTTCAGGGTACGCCTATAGATGTTTCACATCAAAAAAGTAACAGGCGCGCCTTACCTACGTTTACAGTAAACTTTTTAATTTGAAAAATTCTACGTGTAAGAACTTTCCGGTATATATTTTCCCATATAAATTTGTGAGAAAAATTCCAACCCTAAAGGTATGAAAACAGAGAATGATTGATTATTCAGTCACTGATTATATCTATAACCGCGCATAACTATTGACAGAATAGTCGGCCTTTAATTATTATTCTTTGATCTGAAAGAGTATAACCCTGAAGTTGGCCCTATATACGTATGACAAGAAAAAACAACCTCAAGGGTAGAAAAACAGTGGTGATTTATAATTCAGCTTCTGAGTTGTGTATTACAAATAAATTAAGCGTATAGTAATGAATGGATTGTAGCCACAAAAAAATATAAAAAAAAAACTGAATACCAAAAAATAATAAACCTTGCACTTTATTAATCATAATAACTATGTTCTTAAACTAATGTAAGTATACCTAAGTAATTTTAAGTCGGCGCCAAGAAATCAATGAACAAAGATCACTAAAAATCCTTAAATTCAAACAAATAACCAAATCAAATTAAAAAGGCAACGTGAAATCTCCAGCGGTAACGTGTGTGTCCATTCGGTTTGCTGTCTCGCTTACATTAACTTCGTAAACGCTCAGCATTTTCCGGCAAAAGTGCGTGTCACGCTGCGCGGCCGCCACGCATCTCGCTTTAAGTAATTAATTAATTTGCTTGTTTGGCGTCGACTTAAAATCTTAGGTATACTAACATTAGTTTAAGAACTTAATTTTTAAGATTAATAAAGTACGAGATTTATTATTTTTTGCTTTTCAGTTTTTTCGGCTGTTTCATTTTTTGTTAAAAAGTTTTTATAAATACATATGACTTACTTTAATTATCGCAACTTTTGAATTAAATCTGTGGGCCTTGAATTTCTTTTCAATCTCTAACGAACCATTATGGACTTTTTCAATTTTTATTCTGTAACAAAAGGAATAATTTATAACGTGCTCTCTTAAATATTATGATTATAATTGATATATTCTCAAATATTCATGTACTCTTTCATACATGAAATATTTACAATAATAAAGTGTTACTGTCGACGTTAATTTAAGTTATGGTTGACCTCTGTACTAGCTAGTCGTAAGACTGTGCTAAAGACAGCGCAAACTTTACTATAGTCTAACCGCAACCACTGTGCCATAAGTACACACAGGTGTCGGTGTCTAGATATTGCCACTGTAGTATGTTTTTTTTCTAATGTTTTACAGGCATGCTTGGCCACAATCTCACCTGATGGTAAGTGACGATGAAGCCAACGATGGATCGCGCTTACCTGCTAAATGCCTGTTCACTCTACTCTTGAACACTCCCAAGTTATATGATGACGGGAAGACATACGCCGGGAGTGAATTCCACACCTTAGCCGTACGTATAATAAATGTAGAAGCAAATCGCTTTGTACGAATCTCGGAAATATCGACCACATAAAGGTGGAAGCCCTCACGACGTTTTGTCGTCCTCTGATGAAATGGGAACGGTGGGATTATAGCATGCAATTCCTGTGTACACTCTCCAAAGTGTGTGATATATAGATAGGGTTGCAAATGTTTTTGAATATTTCGTTAACGGTGCAATGTTCCTGTTTTGCGTCGCCACGCCAACAATCAGGTTTACCCCCGCCTAAAGATGTTTGACATAAAAAAAATGGCTATAAATTTTTACTAAGAACATTTAATTTACTCACTGATCCTTATTTATGGGATAAGTAGTAACGATTGGAATTTCAAGTCGTTGTCCGGCCCTTATTTTCAAGTCTTGTTGCGACGAAATGCATTTGACTGCATTGTCATTTGTTATAAAAAATACAAAGTATGACGGTACATCTGTAATTAAAACATATATTATATTTAGTTAAACTTATATATTACAATCAGAATATTATACTATTTAATTATTAAATACTAGCCTCTGCCCGCGACTTCGTTCGCGTTGTCAATAGAAAAAAACATCCCGATTTTGAAACGTTTTTCATCTGTGCTTCGCTCCTATTGGTCTTAGCGTGATGATAAATAGCCTATAACCATTCTCGATGAATGAGCTATATAACACTGGAAGAATTTTTCAAATCGGAGTTATTCAATTCGAGTCACGAAGACACCGATGTGAATTAACAGTGCTTGCATTGTAGCGTTTCGTTCGGTATAGAGCACCGCAGACACATTTCCCCTCCTCTCAATTCCCTCTCAAACACTTCCCCCTTCCCAATTCACCCTAAACACAAACTAGTGACGTACTTGCGACTCCCATGGTGTTGCTAGTGCCTATGGACAACGGTGATCACTTAACATCAGGTGACCCGCCTGCCGTCATTAAATGGAATATATTTATTTATTTATAATAGTAGGAGGCGTGGTACAATAAAACACACAATTTTGAGAGATTTTTATGTAAATATTTGTTGTTATGTCTAGCAAATATTTCTTTTTTTCTTAGAAAGAAAGAAAGATAGAAAGAAAGGCAGAAATAAAGAAGGAAGGAAGGAAAGAAAGCAGGAAAGAAAAAAAGGAAAAAAAAGAAAGAAAGAAAGAAAGAAAGAAATGGTTTGTTGTTGGAAAAATACAATAAATAACCTTACATTAAACAAACTAATTAGACAATATAAAGCGAAATACATGTAAAAAAATTAAGAAAAAATAAAGCCCAACAACTGGCAAGCCCATTCAGCCATATGTGCAGTACAGCAGTAGTACCGCAGCGCTGATTTTCGATGGGAGCCATTGTGATGATAAGCGGATGTTCAGTCGGTTATGATTAATATTAGAAAAAATAATTAAAGACCAAATCTAATAACTATCATAATAACAAGTAACACAGGCGTACATAACATGTCACAGACGTTAAATATGTAGATATAGGTATAGCTACTGCAACTAAAAATTTCAAGACTAAGCTAATATAATTTTCGGAAATCAAATACACACCAATGAAACAGAACATAAATAGACCTGCGAGAATAGATTACTTTAAGAGGAAGATTCATGTTTATTCCCTTCATTAAACCCGTGTGAAGCCGGGGCGGTTAGCTAGTAAATTATATACACATGCCTTCCAAAATAATTTCTCTAAAAGACAATGCAAACTGTATGATACTTGGTGATAATTGGTTAGATGGTTTAGAAGAAATTAGGTATCTAACAAACTGACACGAAAAGTCTTTGTTTCATAATACGCTAGCGGGCACGGCAGACGTTGTCCCATCCTGATTATACAAAAATCCCTAAAAAATTATATACTAAAACGTTCCTCGTGTATCACTTTATCCACTAGTGAAAACCGTATGGAGATCCGGTCAGTAGTTTTTGAGTTTCTCGCGAACATGCAGACAGACGCGGCGGAGTATTTTGTATGCAATGATAGAGATTGATGACAAAACTGTAAAATAGGTACTGAGGGGCTTTCCCTACTTACATCCCTCTCCTTTTTTGATTTGTAAACGTAATTTTAAATACATAGCCTATCTCAGTCACATAGTTCAGACGATTCTAACAATAACTCATGTGTTAGAATTCCTGAAGGCGCGATTTTGTAGGTGGTAGAGCCCCACTGAAGCTATTTTTGGTTTCAGCATGAATGGGTCGGCTCCTCCGGGGTAGTACCACCCCTCTCACAGATAACCGACGTGAAATAACAGTGCTTGCATTGTTGTGTTTCGTTCGGTCAGTGAGAGAGCCAGAGGCCCACACCCCTTCCTCTTTCCTTCTTTCCCTTTCCTTCCCCTCCCCCTTCTCCCATATACAGGCTGGCAACGCACTTGCGACGTCCCTGATGTCGCTAGTGTCTATGGACGGTGGTGATCACTTAACATCACGTGACCCACCAGTTCGTTTGCCTTCCTTTGATATAAAAAAAAAAGGTCAGCGTTTCCCAACCCTTTATAGGCTATGCCCCACCTTACCATTTCTAAAATTTGTATGCTCCCCCCCATATATAATTTTTATTCTTTAAAGACCTTTTCAAACTGTTTTGTTTCCTTAGGAAATATAAATGACTAGCCTCTGCCCGCGACTTCGTTCGCGTTCTCAATAGGAAAAACATCCCGATTTTGAAACATTTTTTATCTCTACTCCGCTCCTATTAGTCTTAGCGTGATGATATATAACCATTCTCGATGAATGAGCTTTATAACACTCAAAGAATTATTCAAATCGGACCAGTAGTTCCTGAGATTACCCCCTAAAACGTCACAATGTCACAACATCACAACGTCACAAACTCACAAACTTTACCTCTTTATAATATTAGTATAGAAGTATAGATAAGTTGTAGGAAGAAATCACTATGAACTTGTTATCAAAACATCGTAAGTAAAATTTCAAAACATATAATTAAAAACTTACTTTTCGTCTCTAATTACTCAGTTGATGTTTTCGTAACATGTCAAACGAAATTATACCTAACAATTACTTACAGCATATCTTTTAAGAATCGGCCTTTTTTGTTAAATTTGTCACCGAAATCTAGCATTGCATTTAAAAGCAAAGCGAAAGGATTAAATTCGAGTCGGAACAATTTTTTTATTACCCTCCTTAACTACCAAATTTCCACCCTGTGGGGCGTAAGTCTCACGTTGGGAAACACTGCATTATTTAATAATTATTAACTTGGGGTGTAAGGGGTGTCGAGTAACATCTTAAGACTTGGGACACCCAAGCCAACCTCACCTGCACGTGGTACACCCTGCTGATCTACGAACGAGGCAATGGCGATAGCGGGGTGGTAGGGTTTTACAGCCCGACTGGGTCGCAACCACCATGTATATGGCGAAAAAGCCCATCATAGTGACTCGCTTCTGCGTGTCGCGTTTCGGGATCAGCCTGTGCATATTCAGTACTGGGTGACTTTCGTCATTATGGCCGGCATGACAGCGGCGACCGGCGATGAATAATCTGTCTATCGGTGGTTGCCGATGTTTCTGAATTGTACTATGCTTAACATCAGGCATAGTGCAGTAACTTTGTCGTGTTTAATAATAATAAAAAAAATGTAGATATAAAAATGTAGAATAAAAAAAAATGTAGAGTTTCAGTAAAAGTAACATACATACGCGCCTTCAAAAAATATTACCATTGTATTTGGTATAAAATGTTTTTTAAAGTAGTAAATTATTTATTAAATCTTACCCTCGCAATGCACAATATTTAAAACACAACCAAAACATAATAAAATACTGCATATTAAATACATTTTAACTGTCTACTTTGTATAGATTCCTCATCGATGTACATAACAACCGCCCTTTACTCCCGAGTGTGACAAATATGAAATTGTTGACACCATATCTCTTCTTAATTCGTGGACATTTAAATCTGGTTCATCTCTTTATGTTATATAATACTAGCATCAGCCCGTGACTTCGTTCGCGTGGAATAGTTACTTTGGGCTAACACTAACACGCAGCAGAACCTTTCAAAAGGAAAAAAAAACCGAATTTGAAATACTATTCATTGTCGCTCGACTCCTATTGGTCTTAGCGTGATGAGATAATAGCCTATATATACATATACACACACATATATATATATATATATATGTATATATATCATAACCTATAACCATCCACGATGAGTGGGCTAACACTAACAGATTTTTTCAAATCTGACCAGTAGTTCCTGAGATTATCCCCTACAACTTCACAGACTCACGTCACAAACTCACTATCTTTACCTCTTTATAGTATTAGTATAGATTACAAAAGAGTTACATTCGTATTCATATTTAGATAATCGGTAATGTGTTCAGACAAAAAGCAAAGGAATTACAGTTTTGTACGAGGTAGAGCCACGCTGAAGCTGTAACTAGTTTCAGCATGAATGGGTCGACTCTCCTGGGGTAGTACCATCCTCTCACAGAAAACCGACGTAAGGTAACAGTGCTTGCATGCAATGCAAGCAGCATTGTGGTGTTTCGTTCGGTCAGTAAGAGCGCCGGAGATCCACCTCCCTTCCTCTCTTCTCCGTCCCTGTATTTCCCCCCAAATACAGGCTGGCAACATACTTTCGACTCCTCTGACATTACTGGTGTCTATGGACGGTAGTGATCACTTGCCATCAGGTGAGCCACCTACTGGTTTGCCTCCTATAATATACAAAAAAATTGAGCCATCAAGGGACGCCTGGCAGATGTAAAACATCAAATTTGTCCGGTATAAGTTACATGCATAAAATAATAGATTACGGACAGGAATCAGCTATGGCATAATGAGAAGATAAAGCATTACAATTTTTTTCCATAAAATAATGTCTGTTTATTTTATTATTAGTATTGGTAAATCCACGCTGAAGCTATTATTGGTTTCAGCCTGAATGGGTCGGCTCGCCCGGGGTAGGACCACCCGACCCACAGAAAACCGACGTGAAGTAACAGTGCTTACATTGTTGCGTTTCGTTCGGTCAGTGAGAGCGCCGGAGACCCATCTCCCTTCCCCTCTTCCTTCTCCTCCCACTTTCTCTCCATTCCCCCAAACACGGGCTGGCATGCCGCTTGCATCTCCTCTGGGGTTGCTGGTGTCTATGAACGGCTGTGATCGCTTAACAACAGGTGACCCGCATGTTCGTTTGCGTCCTAAATTACATAAAAAAAATTACTTTATTACATAAACATTCATTTTTATTAAATACAAAAATTCAACTAGGTGCGGTGTTTTTGACGGCATTGTCAAAGGGCGCTAGGTCATCGGCGCGTGCCGCGTAACACTAGTAAGACGAGTGGCTTACAAAACAGTTGATTATGATTATACAGATAGGGTTGCAAATGTTTTTGAGTGTTTCGTTAATAATGCAAAGCTCGTGTTTCACGTCGCCAAGCCAACAATCAGGTTTACCCTCCGCCTGTAGATATTTCACAAACATATATATATATATGAAAACCATGGTCAACCTAATCCTTCACCGCAAACAATGGTGTATTTTAGTCATTGGAAACAGGATAAAGCGGTAAATATACCCGACTGAGGGTTATCGTCGCACTGTTTTAGAACATCAGTATTATCCCAATTACGTCAAGGATTGAACTATAGTGTGATTCATTTATATTTCATCTATACTAACATAATAAAGAGGTAAAGTTTGTGAGTTTGTGACGTTGTGATGTTGTGACGTTGTAGGGGGTAATCTCAGGAACTACTGATCCGATTTGAATAATTCTTTCAGTGTTATATAGTTCATTCATCGAGAATAGTTATAGGCTATATATCATCACGCTAAGACCAATAGGAGCGGAGCACAGATTAAAAATGTTTCAAAATCGGGATGTTTTTTCCATTTGAGAACACGAACGAAGTCGCGGGCAGAAGTAGTAATTTACAAATTGAAATCATTAACTTTAGTCTACTTTCCACATATTATATTGACACTCGGAGCAATAATTACATACATCATTATACAGTTTATCAATAAATTAAACATATGGTGGGCTACACATGCTCAATAAAAAATATTAGTATTACATTTACACAGGCCGCTATACTATGCGTCGCTGATCTGAAGCAAGCCCAATACGTTATGAGCAAAATTTTTTTTTTAAATTGAAGCACGACAATGTGACTGCATTATGCCTGATGGTAAGCATAGTACAATCCAAAAATAGTGGCGACCACCGAGAGACAGATCATCCATTGCCGGTCGCTGCTGTCATGCCGGCCACAATGACGAAAGTCACCCGGTACTGGATATGCACAGGCTGATCCCGAAACGCGACGTGCAAAAGCTATGACGGGCATTTTCGCCATGTACATGGTGATTGCTAACCAGTAGGCCTGTAAAACCCTAGCACCCCGCTATCACCATTGCCTCGTTCGTTGATCAGCAAGGTGCACCACGTGCAGGTGAGGTTGGCTTGGGTGTCTCAAGTCTTAAGATGTTACTCGGCACCCCTTACACCCCAAATGTAAAAAATGTTTGTGAAGTTGGCATACAAAGATATCGGAATCGTGAAACAAAGATGAGTTCTGATATTCAAATTAATACGAGTAGTTCTGGAGTTCCTGATATTTGGAAAAATAGTTCTGCATATTAGAGACCCCATAAAGCATAACATATGGGGGTGCCAACTTCACGCAGCGTAAAAAGGTCGTTATAGAGGAGTTATGAACTCCTTTATAATAGTCCTGAAGTTCATTACAATATGAGCAATAGTTCTGCACCATTAAAGCCGTGATAGCCCATTGAAAATCACACCATTTAAGTATGCAAAAAATAAACTTTCTATTTTTGATTAATTCTAAAGAGTTCTGGGCTCATTTATAAAAGTTCTGGAGTTCTTTGCAATATGAGAAATAGTTCTGCATGATTAAAGCCATGACAGCCCATTGAAAATCACACCCTTTAAGTATGCAAAAAAACTTCCGCTTTTTAAATTGTTGGAAGTGGCGAAACTTAAACGTGATACATTCTCAGCTGTGTTCTACTGTGTATTATATTATTATTATTTTTTTTTTTTTTTTTTATTGTAGCACGGCAAAGTGACTGCACTATGCCTGATGGTAAGCATAGTACAATCCAAAAATAATAGCGACTACCGATTGACACACTGTCCATCGCCGGTCGCCACTATCATGCCGGCCTATAAAAAGCTGGATATGCACAGGCTGATCCCGAAACGCGACCTGTAGAAGCGAATCACTATTACGGGCTTTTTCGCCATATACATGGTGGTTGCGACCCAGTCGGGCTGTAAAACCCTACCACCCCGCTTGCGCCATTGCCTCGTTCGTTATTCAGCAGGGTGCACCACGTGCAGGTGAGGTTGGCTTGGGTGTCTCAAGTCTTATGATGTTATTCGACACCCCTTACACCCCCAATTATTGATCCTGTACGTTTTTAATATTGTCTTTGATTAATCATTGCTAATAAATTACAAATTACAATTTACGTGATCAAAATGGGTTAATAATTGCTAATGAATTTAAATTACAATTTACGTGAGCAAAATTGGTTTGGGAGACGAAGAATTTTGGTTTGAATCACAATCTGTAACTAAGTTGAGCTTCCGAGGAAATAATATATATAATATAGATGGATCCAAAGTATTAAACCTTATTCAAGGGTTACATAAGCAGGCTTAAGGCAAGGTTTTTTTACTTTTTGGGACAAAGGAAAGAGAGGACGGCGATTGACCTATATAATACTGTCCAAGCACTATTGTATTTTTCGTTCACGACTTTTTTAACACAATTTGGAAAATACATGGAATCTGGCACAGAAAATAAAACAGAAATAAATAAACTTTCACAATTTGATTGAGCATTATAATATGCAAAATCTAAATTTTCATAAGCTTACAACATACTCAGAGATATGCGAAATTTTGGACGCCTACAAATAAATTGTCTGAATTAAAATAGATTTATTGTTGAAAAAATTGAGACATCGAAATTGTCTTGTATTGGTTATATGCATAAAAGAACAGATTATGAAAAGAATCAGCTATTGGCATAATGAAACTCTCCAATACACAAACGTAGTTATAGATATGCGATAAACTTATGATTTTACAAATTCAACCTTGCGTGAATAATTTAAAATTGTTTTTACAAGGACGCAAGCGACGCGAGACTATTTGAAATGAGTGCATAATCCAAAATTATGCACTCATTTTTCTGTGCCGGCTGTGAGACGATATGGGTGCATTTTGTTTTTTTTTTTTTATATTAATGGGCGAAGGCAAGGGAGATACTGTTTCCTCTTGATCCGATGTAATGTTTACTCTTACTACTCTACATAGAAACAATAGTTTGCAGATTACAATTTCAAAGTCCTCTCATAAGAAATTCACTTGAATAGATTGTGGATTATCACATCATAACTATACATATAATAAACATGTAAATCTAACGTGTCTGTACTTTTTAATTTTAGTAAAAAAAATATTGCAGGTCTAGGCATAAGTGATATAATACATCTCAATCATTTTTAGAAATGTCAGTCTCTCTGTCTATCTGTCTGTACGAACGCGTATCACTGCTAAAGCACTCTAGGTTCACAACAGAACATCAGCAAGAAAATCATAAAGCATATCGAGAGAAACTTAGTTTTTGTTTCATTAAAATCGGTCCACTCTATCAAAAGTTATTGTAATTTGAATGGCGACTGGAGTTAAGTACGAGAGAAGAGTAGTTTATCTATACTAATATTATAAAGCTGAAGGATTTGTTTGTTTGCTTGAACACAATAATCTCTGGAACTATTTGTCTGATTTAAAAAAATATTTCAGTGTTAGATAGCTCATTTATCGAGGAAGCTATATGCTAAAAATTCTCATGCTAAAACCAACAAGAGCGGAGCATGAATGTAGAAAGTTTCAAAATCGTTTTTTTTTTTTCTTTTGAGACCTTCCGATACGCCTTAGCGTTAGCCTGAAGTAACTTAGTCATGCGAACGAAGTCGCGAGCAGAAGCTAGTTGTAGAATAAAATCGTCCGCTACGTCTGAGGATAGCTACGACCTTTTTTGACTCATGCAGTGTTTACGGAAAAATTTAAATCAGCGCCATCTATTAGATTATTTTGTAATGAATTTGTCATCGGCTTGCGTTAACAAGCGTAGTTTGGTAAGTACGTATTTTCATAGATGGCGCTGTTAATGTAGAGGTAAAAATTCAATGATTACCAAACAAACAAAGACCTCTATGTTATGTATGTAATAATAAAGCACTGTCTAGTAACCAATTTATTT